>JAQISU010001244.1:9344063-9644063 GCA_029339505.1 Unio delphinus
TACATTTTATTCTCTTTGTGTTTCATTGCATCATGGCGTGTTTTAATGCTTGTAATAGAAACATAAGGGAAATGACCTCTTATCATCATGATTTGCCATGTAGCACACTGATTAGTGTGATTTCAGATATGAAAATATCAATACACTATACTTTTGTGTTCAAGTAGACTTTGGTATGCTACGAAAACTTGTTTATTAGCGGTCAGAGATAAAAACACAAGGTGTCATATAAGTTGACACCAATCAGGAAGTACTTGAGAATGTTAGTAAGTTTGTGTTTATTTTCTATATCATGTATACGCTAATAATACTAAGAAACAAATACGTGTTCAGGAAACAATAATTTTTTTATTTAAGAGATTAAGTCACAAGTTTCTAAAACTCAATACGTCAGCATATACCGTATAGCTATACTTTTATATCAGTACGACATCTGTTAGACTTATATCTTTGTACGATATTGAATATTTATTATTCTTATCAACCAACATTAATTAGTACAATTAATTAATACATTAATGAGTACAATTAATTAATACATTAATGAGTACAATATACATCATTTTAAAACATTCTAATATTGTTACAGGCGTCACGGTACAAATGGTGAGGGAACAACTTTGGACAAGTCGATAAATTTTAAAAAGAACATATACTTTTGTATGAGTCCTTATCTGCTTAAAAATGGAAAGTAAGATTTTCGTAAAAAGGTATGTTAAGAGTTTATCTTATATATAAATGAAAACAGCAAATAGATGTCATATTATTCTGTTTAAGTTAATTAAGTGTTTAATTTATAACATGTGCTTCATGCTTCATGCATACGTATATGATTAATTCTCATTTTTTAAGGCAACATCGACGTCACATTGCTTTCTTCTGTAATACGACCGAAATCCACACAATTTGACATGCCCAGATCCTGAAAGAATTATATATGTAGATACTTATCGAACTATTGTTTCATGAGTATTAAACAAGATATTTTATAACCGCTTCACTAATATAGTTGAGTAACTAACATTATGATTAAGAATCGATCGAATTGTTTCTATCTTGGATACATCAAGTGCAAGTCATAGGCAGACAATTTGTGAATGATTATGATACATATATCATAACGAAATAAATTGATACAGACAAGGAGAGACATTGAAGGGTTATACCTTTTACATCCATTTGTTTAAAAATGGAATTGATTTGTTTTGTATTCGCTATATTTATCCGCCCGAATATTTCTTCGGCATAGCGACTTTGTCCGATCCGCAACAACCCATCAAGATAGGATTTTACCTCCTCTACCGATACGTAGTCATCCTCTAAAAATGAATATTAGATTATTATTCTCTTCAATGTTAATTACGAACAGACGATTTTATAAGATAAATAAGTGTAACCGTTAACTATTGGTATTCCTTTGTATTATAATGTCATACATTTTAGTTCTAAAATCTCCCTTGACAACTAATCATAACTTTAGTTCAAGAGATGTATCTTCGTGGTGGCAGGTTCAAACAATTATGATAATTATAGAAATAAATCATGAAGAATTGTCACTTGTATACATATTTTAATAAGTTATTTATTATGAACCGATGTAATGTTTGTTCAATGTTATCGTCTAACAAATACGTAATATTGTTGGTTTCCTGATAAACAAAAATATTGCTTGTCTTTTTAAGTAATAGCTTCTATTCGAGCAGAAAGGTGAAGTGGGACATTCGACGGTAACATAACAGTGCATACTCTTGGCTATCTTCTTCAAACTTCACATTTCTGATCAAAGTTGCAGTCATCAATATAACGTTTGATACCGGATCTACAAATCTCGGTTTATTGATTAACGAATTATGCCATGGGTGAGTGAATATGTAGGTAGCAGAGAACTAGAGAGATAGATTTTTGTATCCAGGATGCATATAAGATTGAGATCCGTATGGCGTTTGAGAGAGAGAGAGAGAGAGAGAGAGAGAGAGAGAGAGAGAGAGAGAGAGAGAGAGAGAAAGAGAGAGAGACTTAGTATTATCATCAAAATCTTTCAATGTTCCACTCATATCGTTAATCTCAATAGTGTCATGATTTCCAGTATGAGAAGCGAAAAATATAAACAATCCATCTATAACGTCCAGTTCATCGATATCTTCAATGATATCTTCGCCTTTAATTCTTTCATCACTGCATTATAGTAACAAGAGTGAATTAAGTTCGTAGCTGATAGATCATTTTCAGTTGTACGTGTAGAAATACATACGTAGTTTATATTATTGAGATATAGAGACAGAAGTTTCCTTACGGTGTGTAAAGCTCTGGAAACAATTAAGCTTATTCGTTCTGGAAAGTCTAAATATTTTGAGAAGTAAGAAAATATTGAGATGGAAACGGTTTTCGTACATTTCCTCGCCTAAATCAAGTTCTGCCCTCTACGTTTAATCTTTTGTATATTGAATTGCCGCGCAACACAGCGTGTGTGGTCTTAAAATTTGATATATCAGCAGACAAAAGCGGTTTGAGTTTCTGAAACTGACGTGTATATTTTTGCAGGTTAGCCTTTTTAATATTCATTGGCAAATGCTATGGTTTCAGCTTAGAGAACATTCTAAATATTTTCCATTTTTTGAAATACTTCTAAACCATATATTTGTGTAATAAATTGCGAAGAGAAAGTAGCAGTCATGTTTAGGCGTTTCTGAAGGTAATAAAGGATGCTTTATTTTTTCCTGCCTTTTCTGTGTTCCTTAGCTAGATGTAATAGAAATGCAACTGACCACTGACTTGCAACATTGATGTAGGATATTGTTTCAACTTCAGGAATTAATGAAGCGAATTATAATAATACACAAAAAGACATTGCCTCAGTGTGCTCAGATTTTAGAGAGAATAAGCGAAATGTTTTTTTTGAAAATAGTAAGGTGTACATAAAAGAATTATCTTCATTTATCCATTATTCAATATATATTGTTTAAATTATCAAAGAATGTTTGCAAAGAATAATGCTCCTACCAGATGTTAACAGTTTCGGCAACTAGATAAATATAATACATATTCATTGTTTATATTCTACCGCTCTCTGCACAGTCAATGAATAAATTACATATAGCCCGTCCCTGTATCTACATATATAAATGTCAGAGCAAAACTCCAAAACAAAAGGTCACTAGAAGAACCTATTTAGGTGGGATCACTCATGAACATAATCTATACATACATAAGTTTAGAGCCAAAGAGACAGAAAGTGAGGAGAAGGACGAAGCTCCACAGAAAGAATGACCCACCTCAGGATACAAAGACAAAGTAATCCAAAAAGCAACGAAGTCATATTCTGCAAAAGAAATTTAACCACGTCGATCACACCAGCACATTTACCCATCCTCGAGGTTTATACAGTGTATTACTAAAACGCTTATATAAATCCATTACAAGAACATATTTTAATGACATAAACTAATCGTATATATATATATATATATATATATATATATATATATATATATATATATATATATATATATATATATATATAATCCTTTTTATTATGCAGATGTCGACCCAACAAATACTATTTCCAGCCAGCATGTCAGATTATGTTATGTCTACAATGTGGTACACATCAAAATAAATGCATGGATTGATATCGAATGATACAGCACGAATATATGTCAAGGAATAATAATCATATATAACGAGAGAAAGACAGTGGTGTAGTGTGTAGCCGATACTGGCCACTGTATCCAGAACACGGATCTAAACGTTCAGAATAAAATTGATATAACTCTATCTTTTTTTAACGGGGGATTTTGAGGAAATCGTTTCCGGTATTAAAGACCTATTTTGTCCTTGTATGACCAGTTAAGCGAAAGAGTAAACAGTTACAGTGCTCTTTCAGAAACATTATGTTCGTTTATTGTTCTAGAGACGATCTAGAAACTTGTACAAATCGAGAAAAAGCAAGGTACCGTTTTAGTAATAAATAACATTAGAAACGTGCATATACAAACACACACACATACAGAAACACGAGTGTTTTGAGGACATTTCCATGATTACACTTGTTATTGTCTCTAAGTTCATATATTTGCCGATATTTTCGAAAGGATATTGTTATGTGTGTTTGATATGCTTTGGTTGATAGAGTAGCTAATTAATTTAATGTTATGTGTTACGTAATATTGAATTTAGGAGCTGCCCTTGTTGTATAATCAGTGACAACTCTGTAACCATGTGCGTTAATGAACAATAAATATTAAGATTATATTATGTTAGAGAGAATCATATACATAGGTTGGTTTCACACAGCTAGATGTGGTGTATGTGATAATGGTAACATGCTTTAATGTAACAAACCTTCTAATGACAACTTACATTCTTCTAGAACAATCAACGTTTGGTTCTCATCTGTGTTACTCATGTGTGTCTTAGTGTTTCTGATAATATTCTTGTTGAAGATTGTGAGTCAGACTATTGTTGTGTTCACTATTTTGAACTGGATGATTTAGCTAGATGTGGTGTATGTGATTATTGTCACATGCTTTAAGGTAACAAATCTTATAATGACAACTTACATTCTTCTAGAACAATTAACGTTTGGTCCTCATCTGTGTTAATCATTTCTGTCTTAGGGTTTCTGATAAAATTCTTGTTGAAGATTGTGAGTCAGTACTATTGGGGTGTTCACTATTTTTAACTGAGTGATCTAATTCAGTTCATTCTTCTCCAGAAAAATAAGGTACTCCTTAAAACTCTTTGACTTGAAACGTGAATTTACCCAAGAAAAATTTGAATGATATTATGGTGATTCATTAAAAACAAATCTTTTACAATTCAGTTCATAGGTACATTAGTGCTTCAGATAACGTAGTGCAATACAGTCACAACAATACAAACAGCAGGGAAAGTTGTTTGGCATACCAATAAGATGTATTAAGAATTGTATTAATTATGACTGGTATTATAATTCTTGGATTTTTGGTATTTCGTTTGCAGCACTTTAAGCTCACTTACATTATCATTTGTGTTCTCGCGAATAAATGTGTTACATTGTCTAAAAAAATGAAATGAATAGATCAAATAATTTGCCATCGTGTTTTCTGTTATGATTTTATCTCGTTGAAATATAAACTATAGTTGTTTATCGAGGTTTCATTCATAAACATTGCAATAAAACTATTTCTTACCTGGTTCGATGCAGAACTGTTCAAATTCATATACAAGGTTACTGATTCAACCACAAATTATACTATTTACTGCCTTTTATACCTGCTACGCGAACTTTACACTGGTCACACTCTATTTTATTGTTTCGTCCGTTTCACGAACTTTACACAGGTCAAACCTTATTTTAATATTTTGTCCATTTCACCTATCCCTTATGACTGGGAGATAAAGTATTTCATGTTTTGGTAGGATCGTTTGTTCTTAATCCTAAATCAAAGTAACCAAGTGATAGATTTATTTACAAATAACTTTATGCAATTGTATTACGCTGCTAGTGAAAATTTGCATTTAATACGGATTTGATTTAAGAAATAATCTCACCAAATTGCAATGTAAACTAAAAATAAATCCACAACATATAAAGAATGAAAATCATCAAAAGTATTTATATGGCAAATGGTGTAATCTAAGTATTTATATTGCAATTGGTGTAATCTAATAGGTAGATTTGAGGCTCTTTATATGTGGGAGACTGCTGAAATCAACAGTGAAGAGTAACTGTCTTATTTTGTAAAAAGCATCTTCAATGAGATATTGTTGATATCATAGTTATTAAACGGGAGATACTAGATTCTATTTAGGTTATTCTGTAACGAAGTTTTTTTTTATATGCATCAAACACTCAAGTTCTATCAAACATATGCTCTCCCTCAGACGAATAATATACGTCAGGAAACTAAAATTAAAGGCGGTGTCCGAAAAAATTCAGTTACGGAATGAGCAGTGCAAATAATTAAATCCGAAGGGTGACAAACGTAATGAAACAGTCCAAAAACGTAGTAATACCATATATAGCGCTGAGCGAACAACACTCAAATAAAATCCGTAAGTCATGTAAATCATAAAATACTCTGCAATTCGTCTTGTTTTCTAAATTTAAACGAAGAACAAAAACATGTAGTAATATCATATATTGCAACGCGTTTAGTATTGAAATAATGCATAGACAATACTCTACTTTATAGGTGAGGAAATGTTTATTAAAACAACTATTGAATGGTGTCCTTCAGTTTCAAGATCGATGACTTAAAGCAAAAATCAAATGAATTCCTTTCAAATATGTGTCTGTACATATTCCCAAGAAACTGTGGAATGCAAAATGTAAAAATAATATCTGTGATTTAGAAAAATGGGCAACAAATTTAAAGTGAAAAACAAAGTTCATGCTTTATAGTAAAGACCTCAGCAAAAACCGTCAAGAATATTAATCAATATTTCAGCAGCAGAGGGGGTAAACAGACCAACTTTTCAGGCGTCAGCGAGGCTTCCTTCTCGTTAATGTTTACTAGAAAGTTCTATTTGACAAACTGAGGGTTCCTAGTAAATATTTAATAGAAAGGTCTATTTGGTTTCTTGTAAGGGTCCATTTGGCAAAAAAAAGACGCCATTGTCGTTGGAAATCACCCCCTCTGCTGCTATGGGTTAACAATTCTTTTACGATGAAAGTTCTTAGGATTTCACAAACAGACTAATTTATAGAACCTCACCTCGTAAATCAATTAGATTATTAGACTGGTAAGTGAGTCTGAAATTAATTCATAGTAAAGACCTCAGCAGAAAACCTCAAGAATAGTAATCAATATTTCAAACACGTTATGTTAAATTAGCCGTCGCATTCGTATGTTTGTTTACAGTTGCGACCGGTGATTAAATTGTTATATTTATTTACATTAAGCTCTATTCTGATTAAACATTTCAAAACATAAAATTTCAAATGTCGTACACTCATTCAAAGTGTGCTCAAGAAACTGTAACTCGAGGATTGGTCTTGATAAAAGGGCATTAGGAGCTTGCATTACGAGATTCGTAGGCATTCATAAATCAACGACGTTTTCATTATTGATCAAGTAAACAGTGCAATTTTATCTGATGCTAATTGAAGATAAATGAAAAGGTACTTTTTTCTCTCAGACTAGACAGGTATTATATACCATTTTGATCGTAATAAAAGTTTCCCGATGTGTATATTTCCATAGTATTTAAGTATGATTGGTCGGTCTTACTGTATGCGAGGTCATGTTATACAAAATGTGTTTAATCCATTGCATTTTCCAGGAAATACAGTGTTAGTATTAATGTTATCTGTTACTTCGAAATATGATCAGATATCAGTTTGTATCTATATATGTTTGTTCAATATCCGTCTGTGTGCCATTATGTAGGTTCCGTGCAGGGCACAACAATAAAACCGTAACAGGAAAATGTAGAATGTGTTATGTAATCTTCGGCTTCAATGAATTTTGCAATTCTTACGTTTATGATTTGCAGTCTATTCTCCACATAAACGTTTCAAGAGTTACGAACCAATCACGACTTGATTCAAGCAGTTTATTTATTCGATGATTAATTATTGATCAATACTGAAATTGATTTGCTCAGAATATACAGCATATGAAACACGTGTAAAATTTGTGTATTTTATTTAAACTTGATCAACTTTCTAAAACTTTTAATAAGCATGGATATTAATGTAGATTAACCAATTAATTCACTGATCAGTGCTTTGTATAGATATTTGTAAATGAAAGTAAACGTTCTAGCAGAAATTGTTTCTTTTTGTTCGTTGATTCTGATATTAATACCATGCATGATTGTATAATCTTCGTATGATGTGTAATTGTGCATGAAAGGACTATATATATATATATATATATATATATATATATATATATATATATATATATATATATATATATATATATATATATATATATATATATATATTCAATCGTGTTAATGCTGTACAAAATAATACAAACTGATCATATTTTCCCACGATTAATAGATCTAACGAGCCTACATTACACTCCTTCAAGTTCTTATACGTAGATAAGGTAGGGAATTCTAAACTAAAGATGATATATTGTTTCATAGTTTTGGATGATATCAATTTGTATAAGGTTTTTATAAGGCCTTATGATATTTATTGTTCACTGTAATAGTCCATGACCTTTGTGCGTCAAAATTAAAAATATCGTTTGTACATATTGTATTCCATTGTTTCTTGACGATTTACTCTATTGCAATATCACTAGGTGTTTGTATTGTTCGATTACGTTAGTCAACACTATGCATGCAAAGTTTAAGCATTTGAATTGCGCAGTCCGTAACTGGATTATTTTTCCTGGCAGCGCTTCCGGGTTATTGTGTTGTGTAAACTTCAGTTTCAATTTATTTTGGTGTGGCTGCTCTGATCCGCACTCCATTTATCACTACATCACTGTTTTATGTAATAGTTAGTACCATGAACAAACGTATGATCTGTGTACTACTGGGTTGTTTATTAAGGCAACTATAATATGCTGACATTCAGTTTCAGAATATCGATCATAGAAAGAAAAAGACGAATGGTTACCTTGCAAATGGGTGTCAATGGATACGAAATGTAAAAAAGGTATATTTAATTTAGAGAAACAAGGAAACACATATTATCAAGATATAAAGTGAAAAGGAAAACTCATACTCCACTATAAAGACCTCAAAGTAGAGCATGCAATCGAACCAATATCAAACCGTAATTTAAAAGATGGTATTTCGTTTTAGCAGTCATATGATAGTCACTCCAAAGTTAGAGAATAGTTTATGGATCGATAGATATAAGGAAAATACAAAGAGAAGAAAAGACACTATTTGCCTATTTTCACGCAGAGATTACGAACACCATACATATCACAAATATGATATAATACTCTCCAGATTCATTACATAAGGCAGTGAAAGGCAATTAAAGAAGGGAATACAAATGTAGTAATTTTATGCACAATTACACATTATACGAATATTATACAATCGAGCATGTCACTAATATCTAAATCAATCAAAAAGAGAGATTATTTACCAGGATATATTTGTCTTTTGAAGCTATATAGATAGAATGACACTACCAGTTGGAACAAATTCAAATGAAGGTTACACATTCTACGTGTGTTTAAGGAACCGCAAGTTAATTTGTATTTATAAGTTTCTGTACGAGGACATGACCGGCAATTTAAGAAAGTTGTCTTTTGTTCTACAATAAGCTACATCATTTGTATATCTTAATAGTAAAATACATACATCCTACGAGTGCTTATAAGGAATAATCATTTAATCATTCAATAAATCAATTCTTGAAACCAGACGTGTTTGTTGAGTTACTCTGGAGACCTTGATGCAATGAAGAGAGTACGCGGCAGCAGTGTAAGAATCACACACTATATCGAAGCTGAACATTACCGAACACACACATCGTACAACATTACTATTAGTTTAATGCGCATTATAGGAATCTACGATTACTTCCTACGGCGTTATAGTTATGCTACACACAAAACTAAATAATGGGATACAGACGGATATTGAACAAACATACTGAGGTTCAGACGGACATACCCCATACTACGTATCAGATGATACCATTAGCAATTCAATGGTATTTACTGGAATATAAAATCAATAAGAGAATCACCCGAACTTGTCATTGCATTAGATCGAATACAGTCACGTCAAGATTATATAAAATTAAAAGGCAATTTATTGAAAATTCACTACTTACTTGACTTATAGACAAATCAGACAAGAAATGTATGTAGCAGACGGACAGATAGACATAGATAGATAGATGTAGACATATATAAATTGACGGATGGATAGACGGACGGGTTGATGGATTAATCAGTGAATGAGAAGACACATACAAAATATACAGATACGTACATGCTTGCTTAACTTCAGTTTTATGCAGAAAGTAAGGTGAACAATATTCCATCAGAAATACTGGATCAATCGCAAAAACAATATATATATATATATATATATATATATATATATATATATATATATATATATATATATATATATATATAAATATATATAGGTGCAATATCATACATTGATTAACGAGGTAGGATTATTAAATGTAACAGTATATTTAAAGCTTAATACTTAAGCCAGTCTGAACAATGATTAATCCCCCCTTTCCATATAAAATATTCTTAATAAAGTTTGTTGCTTGTGTATTTAGATAATTTAAAAAGACATACAATTTGATGTATTACATTTTAAATGTTTCCAAGATACTGAATAATTTAGCAGCAATATTTGTATGTGGGACCAACTAGACATCATAAGACAGTCTTTTCTTGCACTAATATAACTAGTTTCATCTATATAAATGATGAAGAAAAGGCCGATACATGAACCAAACCTTCCTTCCACCCTTCTGTTTTGGAATAGAAGATTTTGTATAAAGATTGCCAGTAAAATATAGATTAGCTAGGCGGTAATATTTGGCACAGTATAGCGAACAAAGACTCTACAAACATAATAACATTAAACGAAATATTGAGAATTGTCATTCATCTCTTAGAATTAAAAAAGAGATATGCTCTGTGTTTGTAATGATCGGATAGTTGACAAACCTACCTGGCTTATGCATACCTCAAAAAGGATGTGCCTCAACCAGACTTCATATCATGCAAGTGCCAATAACAGTAGAACATGTTCTTGACAAACGCTTAGATGTTTGTCCAGTAATATTGTGATAATTATATAAATAAAATGGATTATGATGTAATATCTTGGACAGGTTTTGGGAAAGTGTGTTTATACAGCATAATTTTCTTTCGGTTTTGTTTTAATTTCATTGTACCATGCTTTGTGAGACGTTTACTTTCATATTCGATTCAACATATATCTTTTCAAATGAATTCATAATTTAACTCTTATGTTTGTGCTACTTGAAGCGCGCAATTCATTAGATTTAATTGTTTTAGCATTTACCTCTTGTAGGTTCCAAAGAGTCCGTATTTTGATAAAGTGCTATAAGGTAGCATTACAAGCATACTATTAGCAAAGACATGTGTGGCTATCTTTACACATTCAGGAGATTGATAGTGTCATTATAACCACATTTCAACGTTATAAATGTAGACTAAGAGAACATAGGAAGCCTATCATTGACAATCCCGTTTCGCTACAGCTATATATCATATAGAATATGCCCTAAATTAATATTAAAGATGGTCACCATGCCGACCATATCATCCGTATCATAACTACAAAATATACATAGTAAATGTTCTTTGGTTACAAATGCATGAAGCAACACCCATTCTTTTAGGGAAATAACAATATCAAGATTTTCATGATGGGTGCTGTAGTCCCCCTGTTCAATCGACAAGGAGCATATGTTTTATTAAGGAGCAGCTCGTTCTTAAAACGAATGTTTGATAAAATTTGGTGGGAAACATTCAAGTAGTTTAGGACGAGTAGCGATAACAGACATGTGTCATTATATGTTGAATGCTTAATGAAATCTTATCGCATTCTGCACTATAATAAGTAAAGCCATACAGTGTAGATACCTATCCCAAACATGGTTTGGCATCTGATAAGCTATGTGATCATGAAATGAACTGGTGTCAAGATGGGATGAAATAAAGGTCATAGCAATGTCAACATGAGAAACAATAGGTCATATCAATGTCAGCATGAGATAAACAGGGGTCATATCAATGTTATCAAAGTAGCAACATATGGCCATTGTAGTATTAACATTTGCTTACATAGAGGTCAAATCAATGTCATCATGAGATAAAATATGAATTATATCAATGTCAGCATGGGATAGAATAGAGGTCATATAAACGTCGACATGGGATTAAAACGGGGTCATCTAAATGTTAAGAAAGATAATGTATAACAATCGAATCCATTGCAACTTTAATTACATTAAATTGGTCACATGTTAATGACATGCTGATTATACATATATCAATTTAGATATTAATTGCGTAAATACTGACTTCATTTAAGTGAACAGGTGATTCAATGGATGGCATTGTTTAACGTCCATAATTAACAATAATTTTTTTTTATAGTTTTGAACACCATTAGGATAACATGGAAAACAACACATATTATTCAGTTTCCATCTTACATATTATTCAGTTTCCATCTTACATATTATTCAGTTTCCATCTTCAAATAATTTCAAGCAGCATTGTATTTAATTCCATTCAGATGACTTAAGTCACACGTTTCAATGTAGCTTCGAAAATAAATACTATAGTACACAAATGAACAATGATGCATTCTGAATTAACATTTATATTTTTTTCAGATCTACATATGTTACTGTCGAGATGTGGCAGTACATAACAGGCAAATGTGATTACAAGTTAGTCGTCGTTCAGTTACGTCTTTTGCTGGACAATAACATTTTGTGCTGGTGATGTTAAGACGTTATTCATTTGAATGGTTGTAGTGTTTAATTCCGTATCGACAGGTCATCAAACTCCACACATCATTCTTAAATACTGTATACAATTTATGACAAGTCTACTCTCTTCAGTCTGAGAAACATCAGTAGACTTTCTTTGAAATGTAATGATCAATTGACAATGCATTCGTTTGATACGCGTCTTAATGTAATTTTGCCATTGATGAAAATGTCTCATTACATTTACTGAGTGGTACCAAGCTTATAGTATTTATTTACATGCTTTAGTGACAGTAGGTGTCCTGGGGACGCTAACTAAGTACATTTCGCGCGTGTTACAGCGGGTCCTAACAAGTAGTGATGCTTCAGTTCCTTATGTTACCATAAAATGCATAATCCTATAGTATGCAATAAACAGTATGATATATTAAAACCTTAGAGGTGATATTGCTTTAAGGTAGAAATGGACAATTAAATGTATGACTTAACAGTCGGTTACACTCTTCTTCTCTATGGTAATTACACATGGACATATTGCATTAATAAGATCTGGTCTTGAAAGGTTGAATACACATCCATGAACAAATATATTGTTGTTCCAATATTTATTTTATGGATGCTTGATTGTTTGTTTGATTTTTAACGGCGCTCCAGCACACTTAGGCTATTTAGCGCCATATAATAGGTTGTATTTATACATGTTTCAAATACTATGAGGTTTTATATCGACAAGCGACATAGAAAACCAAATAGTTCAAAGTAAAATGGTAAGATGTTGGTAACAGTAAAATATAACGAGTCCCAATCAACATGAGATGTAAATGGTGTATGTTGATGAAAAGATGTTGAAAATGAGAGACAGTAGTTGCATTAGATAAAAGTATTCTAGGTGATGGCATACAAGTTATAGGTTAAAATAAAGATTTACTTCCTTTAGGAAACCTAAAATGCAAGTGATTTGTACAGTATCAAAAAGTTCTTTCATGTCATGTACATTATAGTAATTATCACGCGTAGGTTTTCGTTGCAAGAAACACACTCTGGTGGATCTTCACCTTTTAGTATGTGGGAGTGGGAAATGTATGTATGACCGATTCTGATTCTTGCAATGACAACCTCCTCTCTAAGGATAGTTCTGTAGGAAGGAGTCCATTCACTCAGGGTTGGTTTAATGGCATGAAGTTTGTTATTGACTGCATCAACCCTTGACACCTGCCCCTTCTGACGTTGGTACCATTTGATACAAGGTTTAAAACCAGCAAACGGTAATTTAAAATCCGATGGTTCTTGGGATAGATCAATGTTATCAGCCCGGTCTACTTCTTCATTACCTTTAATACCAATATGGCTAGGTAGCTAACATTATACTGTATTGTGGGAGGTAGTAATCTCCGAGTTACAAAAGAAAATGCTATTTAAAATGAGTTTCTGTTCGATAAATTTTAGAGCAAGGTCTATTGCTCTGATTTCCGCTGCAAAAATGGACGTAACGATTGGCAAGCGCACTTTGGTTATATGTTTGCCACTAACGATGGCTGCAGCAGCCTTTTCATCAACCTTGATCAATCAGTATAAAATTTAGTGTAGTTTGTAATATCGTTGAGAAGTTCGTCATAAGAGTTCAGGAATATGGCAGGGTTTGTCTCAGATTTATTCCCATCGTGTAACGTAAAAATCACTTTGGGTTGCTTAAGGAGCCAAGTTGGTGTTTTCGAGACAAACGTTTTCTGAACAGTAGAGAGATTAATTTTTATTTTGTCAAGGATGGATGATTTTCTAATGCCAAATTAAGGTATGGCATTTGGTTTATTTTCATATATAATTTTGTAGTTTGGTTGAAAAACAGCCAAAAATGCAGGGTTCAGAGAGTTTGATCTTAACTTAACAGCGTATTGTGCAGAAAGCATTTCTCTGTGGTTCACTCGCTTCCGCGAAAAGGCTTTCATATGGAGATGTCTTAAATGCTCCTAGAGCGAGTCTTATTCCCTGATGATGAATTGGGTCAAGCATTTTCAAATAAGACGTCCTAGCTAAACCATAGACAACGCAACCATAGTATAGTATGGAGCGGATAAATGTTCTATACAAATTGAGAAGGACTCTTTTATCAGCACCCCAGTCAGTATGCATAATTACGTTTAGTAAATTTAAAGCATATAAGCATTGAGCTTTTAAATTCTTGATATGTGTGGTATAAAAGTAAGTTTTCTGTCTAAGATAATACCCAAAACTTTGTTTCCTCAACAACTGAAATAAGTGTCCCATCCAGCGTGAGTTTAAGGTCATCATGATGTCTTCGCAACTGACAGAAATGCATGCATACTGTTTTCGATTTAGAAAATTTAAAACCGTTAATACTACCCCAATTGTGGATCTTATTGATATTTTATTGAAGTTGCCTTTCAATTGTATGCATGTGCTTTGATCGATAACAAATTAAAAAATCGTCTACATATAAAGAGCAGTCTACACCGGGAGTTAAGCACTTGGTGATGCTATTGATTTTGATATTAAATAGCGTCACAGATAAAATACTGCCCAGGGGCACACCCATCTCTTGCTGGTGCATATCGGAGAGGGTAGAGCCCACTCTTACTTTGACTTCTCTGTCGGAGGGAAAATGGGAGATGAAACAGGGAAGACGGCCTTTTAGGCCTAGATCGTGCAGGTCATTTAATATCCCGTACTTCCATGTTGTATCATAGGCCTTTTCTAAATCAAAGAAGGCTGCTACTAAATGTTCCTTCTTGATAAATGCATCGCGAATACATGTTTCCAGTCCAACCAGATGATCGTTAGTACTACGACCAGAACGGAAGCAACTTTGGAAAGGAGAAATTAAATTGTTACTTTCCAAGTACGATACAAGCCAAGAATTAATCATTCGTTCCATTGTTTTGCACGCGCAGCTTCTCAGTGCAATGGGCCGAAAGCTGTTAGGATATTCAATATCTTTGCCTTGTTTTGGAGTGCTTTACGAGTGATTTGTATAGTATCAAAATGTTCCTTCATGTCATGTGCATATAAATATAAACACCACAATAAAAATGCTACATTTATTTTACCTCAAGCCAATAACAGGCGACTCCAGAATATGTTACGACTAAAAGAACCTTAGCAAACAGTCGAAAAAATTGGGGTCAGATGTGGGGTCTGAAAAACAAATTTAGACCCAGAATGTTATGAAATATAAAAGATTAAATTTTATAAAACATTTGTAGATAGTTTGTTTGTTAACCTGGTAATGGTGGTGACAAAAGAAAATGGATGAAAGAATCAAAGAAATTCTTTAGGAAGCTTTCTTGGATATACATCTCCCTCCCCCCCAATAAAATTGATACTGAAAATGAAACTGAAATTTGATTATTTAATACTTCCTTCGTGGAAAGGTTGAATAGAAATTCGAGTGAGTTTGTACATGAGGTGAAATATACAATTTCGTTTCTGAATGAGGCAATTGGTGCGCAACTTGAAAATGTTTCTCACAAGCTGCATGAAATATAAGAAAGGCTTGAAAAAGTAGAAGGTAACTGGTCTATTTAAATAAACTGAAAATAAAAACGAATTGCAAAATAATCAGAAGGTTAAATTTCAAACCAAAATGTGCATTTCTTGCATAAATTGCCACATAATAGTGGAACAAACACTTAAGCCTGTTATTTGATGGAAATATAGACATTAATGAATATCTCACTCAATTTAACATTGTGGCAGAAATCAGTGGATGGAATAATCACGAAAAAGCATTGTACCTAGCTAGTAGTTTGTTCGGGGTAGCTCGTTGATTGCCCAATAACTTGGAAAATGAACAGAGAACAAACTATGACACTCTAGTTTAAGTTCCTTTCAATAGATTTGGTTCTATACATAGAGCAGAAATCTTTCACTCCAAAGGGACCTCTCGATACTAAGAGAAAGGGGATACACTTCCTGAACTTGCTCAGAATATCAGAAAGCTTATAAGATTTAACCTATCCTTCTGCAAGCACTGAAATAGTAGACATTTTAGTGATAGAACGGTGCACTTTAGTTATCAGTGACTCAGATATAAGATTAACATTTAGGGAATAAGGCACAAAAACCAGGTTAAATTGATTCATAGACTGTTAACGGCGCACCATCACTTTTAGCCTATTTACCGAGATATAATATGTTGCATGCATACATTTTTAAAACTACTTAAATGTTTAATATCGACCAGCGATATCGCAAACCAAAATGGTAAGATGTTAGTAACAGTACAAAATGGTGCTTCCCATGTCAGAAGTTGAAATATTGGGTTTATATCTAGAAACTCACAGAATAGCTGATAGACAAATAAATGTAATGGTTGGTTCTGCTCAAGAAAATGATATTAAAGGATTTGACGATTGAAAACAAAACTGTGGGAGTGATGAACTCAAACAAAGCTTTAGAAACCTTAATGTGACACGAGATGAACTTGTGCTCCCATGGATAAATTTACAGGATTGCCCATATTTTCCCTAGATAGAAACATATAAACTCTCATAATGACGTCAAGAGTATACTATTACGTCTATGTTCTAGTATTTTATACATGATTTCTTTCCTATTTTAAAGCCATATATCCAAGCCCCCAATCCTTTTTTATTCTGAGCACTACCACCATCACCCCTTCAAAAAAACAAAAGAACAAAGAAACGCTTTATTATACGATTTCACATCCTCAGGTTATATCGCTTTTCTAGTAATTTTACTAATATATCACAAAGATTTGCTTAAAGCGTTAAATCGAATGATAAATCTAGTTGAAATATTTAAGAATTCGTTATATATCAGTTACCGTGTGCACTATTTATTAATCCGTTAAACTAGTTAGTAATCTATTCCAAAGAATTACGATTTCATTATAACGATTAAATTATCCCTTAAAATGATCTACTAATCCGTTTGAACAATTATTAATCCATTATATTGATTAATTAATCTGCTATATTGATCTATTATTCCATTGTTTTGTTTTACAATAACCTCATATCTTAAAGGTCTACGGATAAACCTTCATCGTATAGCTTACGTCAATCACTATTTGACCAATGTCCCCATTTCACCTTGTTTTGATGTTGATCAAAAATAAAAATATGTGCTCACTTATATTGTCGTCTTTATGCAATCAGCGTCAGTATTATCTACGGGTTGTTTACGGTCAAGGATAAAATATATTACAGACATCATTGGGTGCGGTTATGGACAAGGTTGTTCAGATCACCCTTGACACGTTTAAAAACAAGATTTATATGGGGCTGTTTACAAACAAAGAAAAGATGGCTTGAATAGGAATGGATCAGGAGAAGTGAGGTCACGGTACTGCAGATTGTCAACAATGTTGCAGAGAACTAACCTGAATGGGGCGGAACCTCAAGGACCGACTTCTATATGGCATCACTTTTTTATTCACTCAAAGAAACATGTTTAGATACATAAACATACATACAGACATGCATACATACTAAAATTACGTAAAGGCCAAAATGTACTTCTTGATGAGGCACATGACTGGCCCTGAAAAGGGTCTTTGGGTTCTTGGTCTTCCATTTTCTCCAGTTCTACTACCGTTTCGTCACTTTCTCAATTATTCCTTTCTTCTCCGTCTTTTCCTTTTATGGCATTCAGTCAGGATGTCCAATAAATCTAAATTTCAACTGTACCTTGATCCAGTAATGATTTACTGATTCAAACCACTCATTTTTCATTTTGTTATCATTTTCCTTTATCACCTTTGCCCAGTTATATTTTACCTTCTTACATCCCTCTTTCATTATTCTTCTAATAATGTCTTCAGCTATTAGAGTTTGTCAAGTCCCTACTTCACAAATGACCACTGTCAAATTCAAATTTTACCTTCTTACATCCCTCTTTCATTATTCTTCTAATAATGTCTTCAGCTATTAGAGTTTGTCAAGTCCCTACTTCACAAATGACCACTGTCAAATTCAAAACGTCTTATGAAATGCACTTGGCTTTGATGGCATCAATGTTCCCACTCTCACATACTGCGTTTGAATAAATCTTCTTAATTTATTATTTTCTTCCTCTATGATAATTATTTGGTAACTGTCCTTGAAAGAGATGATCTTCAGTCATGGATCGCTGTCCTGTAGAACTGGTGAAGGTTTTCACTTCAACGTGGTGTATCGGATACTTGGCGATCGTTCTGCTCAAAATGTGATTGGTGTCGTTTCTCACTTTAGGTGACACTTTCACGTATCGCACGTAGTTAGGATTCCTATATGATAGTTTTCTAAATGGTATCAGTCTCATTTTCCAAATGAAATACGACACTGCTACTAGTTTTCAGTCTCAGACGGACATCCACGCAGTTCAGCAAATAATTCAATTGCAACCATATATCCAAATGCAAACGATACATCAGTTTTATCTCGACGGACTATAAATAAAACATTTTAATTGATCTTGGCTGATTGGAATGTACAGGCTCAGTTTCTATACGCATATTATTTGAGTTTCATGTACAATTAACTGATGTAATATTCGAGCTGTCCTAGTCGATGGGGGTTGAACCAGAGTCCTTGGCAGAGGAAACAGGAAGAAATACGACCCAATGGGATTCTTCCATCGTCATCATGGTGAATGTACAGGCTCAGTTTCTATACGCCCAGTATTTGAGTTTCATGTACAATTAACTGATGTAATATTCGGGCTATCTTAGTTGATGGGGGTTGAATCAGATTCCTTGACAGAGGAAACTGGAAGAAATACGACCCAATGGGATTCTTGCATCGTCATAATGCTGTGTGACTAGGCGAACAGATCCAGTTCCTACTTGGAACATGCGCAATACCCTATGTGCCTAATATTTTATCTTTAATAATCAGACAAGCTTAAGTCTGGAACGGTTCTACTTTCTTACACTTTCGAGCTTTATGAGTGTGAAGGCTTCTGAAGAGGTGTTATTGTCGTCGCCTCTTTATGCCTGATCTCAAGAAAGCGTCTCTGTGGTTTTGTTTGTCGATGATGACATTTTTGAGAAATTTGTTACCTTGCCATGACGTGGCAAATTTCAAGGCATGCAATACACGTGTCACCATCAGTTTCAAAACAAGAACCACGTATCAAAGCGCTAATTTTAATATATCTTGTAAACGATGTCATCTCTGTAGAACAACTCCTCGGTATACATGACGTACAAGTCGTTAGATAACAGTTATCGAAAATAAAGTTTCACAGTGCCTTTTCCTTTCCTTTAAGATGAAGCAGCGAAACAATAAATCACAAAATTTACATGGTCAAAGATGTCAGTTTAATGGAAGAAATTATGAAAGAGGGCAGACTGCCTTTTAGACCTAGATCGTGCAGGTCATTTCAGTATCCCGTACTTCAATGTTGTGTCTTAGGCCTTTTCTAAATCAAAGAAAACTGCTACTAAATGTTCCTTCTTGATAAATGCATCGCGAATACATGTTTCCAGTCTAACCAGATGATCGTTAGTACTACGAACAGAACGGAAGCAACTTTGGAAAGAAGAAATTAAATTGTTACTTTCCAAGTACCATACAAGATGAGAATTAATCATTCGTTTCATCGTTTTGCATACACAGCTTGTCAATGCAATGAGCCGATAGCTGTTAGGATCTTCGTTATCTTTGCCTGGTTTGGGAATCGGTATCACTGTTGCTTCTTTCCAGCTCTTAGGTACATTACCAGCAATGCATGAATCATTAAAGATTAAAAAAAAGTAATGTCAGAGAAGATTCTGGAAGGAGTTTCAACAACTGGCAATGTACTTCGTCAGGCCCAGCGGATGTATCATGGGCCTTGTCTAATACCTCCCTAAGCTCCAATAAAGAAAACAGCTGGTTATAATTTTCAGTGTTGTTCGATGTAAATGTTAAACGTGACTTTTCTTTTTGAATATTTAATCTTCTAAAGGCATGTGAATAATTAGATGATGATGAGTTTTTCGAAAAACTATCGGCAGGAATATTTGCTGTGTCACGTTTCGAACTGAAATTGCTATTGTTTGTTTTCAGGTGTCGAATAGAAATGTGTTTCATCTTTCCATCTATTTTTCGAATAGTATCCCAAACTTGTTTCATTGAGGAACGAGAGTTTAAAGAAGAAATATATTTCTTCCAGGATGCATGTTTACATTCTTTGCTTGTGCATCGACTTTTAGCCCGGGAAATCCAATATTTGTTAAAATGTTCGGGCTTTGAACGATTGTTGAATGTTTTTAATGCTTCTCGGCGTTGTATAATGGCTTCTTTGCATTCCTTGGTTACCCAAGGTTTTTGTGATCTCTTACTGTTCGTTGAGGACTTGGGAATAGATTCATCTGCAATTGAAATTAGAACTGAGGTAAAATGCTGTATAGGATTAACAGCGTTGAATACTGTATCATTATTTAGTCTAGTTTTACATAGTGTTTCAAACGAAGACCAGTCGGCCTTATTTATATTCCATTGTGGAATTGCGTCATCAATTTTAGAGTTGTTTTCAAGGGTGATTGGGAAGTGATCACTGCTGTGAAGGTCATCAGCGACCTTCCATTCATAGTCCAAAAGCAGTGAGGGAGAGAATTGTCAAATACATGCAAAGTACCCGTTCCTGGGTGTAAATATGTTGGTGAGATAGTGTTATATAGACACATATCGTGTCTAGAAATGAAATATTCTATTGTATGGCCTCTGTCATTTATGTGATTTGATCCCCATAAAATGTTATGGGCATTAAAATCCCCGAGTAAAACAAAGGGCACGGGATGTTGCTTAACAAGAGTGTCTAATTCCTCTGGTACTAGGTTGCTGATTGGTGGTAAGTAAATGGAACAAAAAATAATCACTCGATGTAAAATGACACTTACAGCAATGGCTTGTAAAGTTGTGTTTAAAGGAATGACTCTGTGAGGGGCTCTATTGTTTATAGCAATTGAGACTCCTCCTGAGGCCGTACCAGCGTTTTGAAAGTAAGCGTTAAGCAGGGAAAAGTTTTTAAATGTAACTTGATGTGTCTTTCTCAGGGATGTTTTCTGTAGACATAGCACTGCAGGATCGTGTTCATTTAAAAGCAGAAGAATATCATTGTAGTTAGCTTTAAGTCCTCGATAGTTCCATTGTATGATGGTGTTCTTCATTACAATGTTATGCTGCAGTTTCTGGAGCTAGTTTTGACTATTCCCGGAGGAAGTATGTGTTGTTATTTGTCTGGAGGAAGTACGGAAGTATATTTAGTTTTACTAGGTTTGGAGCTACTTTGAGTATATGGAGCAGTTTCTTCTGCATCCATGCTCTCAACGTCTCCAAACCTGTTATACAGTTTAATGGGGTCATCTGACCCCTTTTGCGGCTAATTTATGGTTGTGCTTTGTGTTTCTGTTTTGGTGATTTTGGTGGTGAATTGTTATTAAGTATTGTCTGAGTTGATGTTGTGCTTTTCTGTGGCTGATAATTAGGGATATTGGCACTTATGGTTGAATCGGGCTCATCCGTCTGTGTTTGAGCGTCCTTCGTGCATTTTGGATTGTGTTTGACGACTGTGGAGAAGGATGGGCCAGGAAGGGATGCTTTTGCCTGGACAAGTTTTCTGGCCTCTGGGCAGGGAATATTTGAGGCAAACTTTACTCTCTGAATTTCCTTCTCCTGTTTCCATGTATCACAATCCTTGGAACTGGCGTGATGTTCCTTGCCACAGTTGACACAATGCGGAGTTGCTCTACAACCAGCTTCCTGATCAGAGTGGTTTCCGTCTTTTGCCAGGAATGCAAACTTTATAGTTCCAACATAATTTACTATAATGGTACTTACGCAACACATACATACACACACACATACACATATATATATATATATATATATATATATATATATATATATATATATATATATATATATATATATATATATATATATATATATATATATATGCACATTTCATTATGCTTGCGGGTTTGAGAATAATGTCACCTTATTATGATTATGTAGGCACTGCCATACGCTTCTCAATATAATGGTAAAATACGAATATGGAACAATTTATTTGCATCTTATGTCAGTGCATGTGGAGAAAATAATTCAAATCAAGCCATCTATACAAATTCTACAAGTTTGCATAGTTGGGTACTCTAACAATATCACTGTTTTGTTTACATATCATACAAGTGATGAAACGTTTATTCCGTTGCACGGATATTATATACACAATATACTTGAAAACCAGTGTATTATTTCGTACATTACTGAATGTCTAAAGAATTTAACTTTATCAATTATTGCCATTTTGCCTTGTTAAAGCGGGTGGAAGTTTGGGGCTTGGCCAATGTATGTAAGTGAGAAAGCAACAACTTATGCGGTACACCATATATAGCATATCGTGCTCAGTGAAATATCGTGTTAAAATCCAAAACTAAAACAAATTATTTCAGCTGTTTAAAATCACTAGTGTTATGTATAAATATTGCCTGATTAGGTTTACAATTTAGTTTAAATACTTGTATACTTGCAGCTGCCAGCCTTGCATATCTAAATCACTTTTGATAGAACATTTCCCCCAAACTGTGACCACGCGTCAGAACACAAAATGATTCGCATTTATTATGCATCAGGAAACGTGACTGCAATTGTAGTTTTTTTTTAACTTTTATAAAATGTTACAAAATGCATTTTGGATGGTTTTTGTTCTTAAACCAATCTGGTTTTAAGAAAAGATAATGATGTCATTGTGTCAGGCAGTCCCAAAATTGTATACGTCCAAAGAGTAGGGCGACGCTTAGTAACGCTTCGTCATTCACTGTATACGATCGAGATAATAAAGTTGTTTTGATTTGTACTTCTGTAATAATTTAATATTCTGATATAATCGACAAACACACAAGCGTACAGATATACTGTTCGCCATTTTATTTCTTTGTCATCCTTTTATATTGTTTGCAGATCTACTTTGAACTAATCCATCTCCTAAACATGCGTTGAAACCAATGCTAGATATAACTTTTATTTCCATTTGAAGTAATTTTGTGTGTAACATGTATGTAATTTTAAGAGTGGCTGTCATCATTAGACACAGCTGTTGTTTCTATCAATGCATGCATGCAGTTTTGCTTTCTGACAAAAATGTAATTATATATATTGAATTACAAAAATGTTTTTGTACTTGAGAAAATACAATATCAACCGGTGTTGCCATTGTCAACACAATAACTGATAAACATACTATATTTATAGCTGCTGGAAATTGTCATTCCGATTTATGACTTGTCTGTACAACTGAATTTGAAATCAACATATATATTTTCTCTTCATTGGCAATGGGAGTCATTGAAAGCTACCGGGCTGTGGAACATAATATTTGTAATTTACCATATTAAAAAATGGTTTGATAATATACGACAGACTGGTAGATACTTAAATGTCAAAGTTTATGTTGTAGACACATGTACCAAATCTTCTGGGCCAGTTTCTTGTTAATGCTACGATGTCTGAAGTGTGATAATTAATAATCAGTTGCAATGGAGCGTCATGTCCATGTCGCAGACATATATCATCATATATTTCCAATCAAGTCACATTATCCTGTCACACGATTTAGTTATACTTTGTGTCATAGATGTTTGTCATATTTTCATCAGTTTTAATATAAAATTGTCAACTTAACGGCAAATGATAATTTAAGAATACATAATCAAATATAGGTATAGTGACCACATAACTGATTGATAGATAGATCACATTGCCGGCATGGATAAAGCAAAAATACATAGGAAGAGAGATAGGAAAAACGATCGATACATAGATGGATTAAAAAAGATGGATTGATAAATGGTTGAATAATGAATCATTGATTTGTTAGGCAGATATAATTCTGATGAAAAGAAGTGTAGCGTACGATGAACGCGCGAACATTGATTGATTGATTAATTGAATTTTAACGGCGCACCAGCCTTTTTAGGCCATTCAGCGCAATACAATAGGTTATATGTCTGAAAATAGGAAAGGTTTAACGTCGACCAGCGACATAGAAAATCAAACATTCCAAAGTAAAATGGTAAGATATTGGTATTTGCCGTATAATAAAAGTATGTAATCTTTTAAAATTTATAAAAGGTCATATATCGACCAGCGATATAAAAGAACAGATGATTGAAATTAAAAACGGTAAGATGGTAACGGTGCAAAAAAAACTTCCCGATCAACGGTAAAGGTAAATGTTCTATGTTAATGAAAAAGGATGAAAAGGGATTAAAATGGGACGGTATATATATTGAATAAAACTGCACAAGGTCATAGCATAAAAGTCAAATTTTAGAGTAAAAATTTACTGCTTTCAGGAACTCTATAATACAAGTGATGTTTATAGTATCAAAAAGTTCTTTCATATCATGCACAATGTAATAACGATCGCGCGTTGGTTGCAAGTCAAAGCACTCTATCATAAGGTGATTGACAGTGAATGGTTCATTGCAGTAAATGCACTCTGGTGGGTCTTCACCTTTTAGTATGTGTATGTGGGTGATATAAGTATGGCCAATTCGGATTCTTGCAATGACTACCTCCTCCCTACGTATGGTTCTGTAGGAAGTGGTCCATTCTCCTAGGGCTGACTTGATTGCATGACGTTCGTTATTTACAGCATCATTCCATGATGCCTGCCACTTCTGACGAAAGAACTTTCTGATATAAGGTTTAAAATCAGTATAAGGTATTTTAAAATCAGATGGTCCTAGAGTAAGTGCCCTTTTAGAAGCGCGATCTGCTTTTTCGTTACCTTTTATACCAATGTGGCTAGGTAACCAACAGTATATTATGTTGTGGTTGACACTCAGCTCATTATTTTTAATGAGTATGTTTTTCAATTTTGGATTTTCCAGGTTTCTATTGTGTAGTGACTGGAGTACTGATAGCCAGTCGGAGAAGATGATACTGTTTAAACTATGTTTCTTTTCTATATGTTGCAGAGCAAGTTCTATTGCTCTGATTTCGGCTGTAAAAATTGACAGATCACAATGCCGGCATGGATAAAGCAAAAATACATAGGAAGAGAGATAGGAAAAACGATCGATTCATAGATGGATTAAAATAGATGGACAGATACATGCTTGAATAAATGAATAACTGATTTGTTAGGCAGATAACAATGATGAAAGACGTGTAGCGTCCGATGAACGCACGAACAAAAGTACATAGTTTTCATAAACCCGTGACATTCGTTAATTAGTGACAATATTGGACATGGATGAAATATTCAAATTAACATATTTTTAAGCTTATTGCATTCAATTACTCTGTAATAATGGGTATTTAACCTTTTTATATACAACATGCTTATTAAAGACTGTAAATTGTGTATATATTATAAAAATGCACACAAATAGGATTCGCGTTGAATTTAAATCTTTCCTAATAATCATCATACACACATGGGAACACCATAACTCTGCACCGTGGAAAAGCAAAATAGTACAATCGCTTTTATGTTTTGAAATTGTATAACCTCCTTTTTCAAAATTATCATCTCTAATATGAGCATATATTATTCTCACCATATTTCATTTGACTGTAGGGTAACGCATACAGACCAAAACCCATATAATTCAGGAAATTCTGCTGTAAATGATGCACTCTCTCTCTTACATCATATTTCAATATATATTATCAAAATATAATAACTTTATCCTTAATTTTACTTGATCCACACACTCTATAAATACGTGAGATACAACGTATTTTAAAGCCTTGTAATTTTAGGCTTATAAATTCTACATAAATATTCTGAATATGTGCACCAAATATGATGTTATGTGAATATTACTATCCATTACAAAGATCTTGTGATAAAACATTTCCAGGATATTAAATATTTGGTAATAAATATTTATATTTGGGACCAACTAGACATCGCAAGAAGTCATTTCGTGCAGTAATGTTGATGGATAACGAGTTACACCAATATACGTTATAATGAAAAGACAGATGAAGAATCCAAAGCTGGCTCGATGTCTCGTGTTTTGAATGGTTCCTATACAGATATTAAAAAAGGCATACAACAGCATGGTTCTAATAATTGGCATGGTATGTGGAATGAAGTCTAAACTAAAACGTAAGGACATTAAACAAAGTAGAAGCGAGTGTCATTGATCGTATAGAGCTCATCACAGAGGTGAGCTGACATTTCTGCCTATTGCACATCGGAAACACGTACTTGATTTATTTATATCTCAAGAAGGGTGTTCCTCAAATAGACTTTGGTAATATGCCAGTGCCAATAACAATGGAAAACCGTCCTGTTGAGTTCGTAGATTTTTTGCCCACTGAGACCGAATCATTTTTATGTTTAATAAATTAATAAATTGTACGATATATCGCCACTTGAGTTGATCTTATTTACTTAAGGAATTTTGTTTATACATCATAGTTTTTGCTTGGTTTTGTTTTAACTGTACTTTTACCACATCTTTCGCAATGTCTACAAGTGTTATTTATGTCCGTTTCTAAAACCAAATCTATTCGTATATTTTGGAGACAATAATTTCAGTCGAGTAGGATATTATTACACTCTTTGGACTATATGTAATGCCAAATTGTAAAGACATTATTATTACACTCTTAGGACAATATGTGATGCTAAAGTGTAAAGATATTATAATTGCACTCTTTCGGATATATGTGATGCAAAATTGTAAAGACATTATTTTGACAATTTCTTTATGCAAAGCTATTATATAATAGTTTCAAAGCATGTAGGAAAAATTCTGTTTTAATGTTTTCCTCTTTAGCCATTTCTTTATTCTGTGAAATAATATTTCATCTACTATTGCGTCTACATTCTACTAAATATAACTGTGTGATTCTCTGCGCCTTTATGTTTGTCTACAATCGGTCTGTATCTTGCGTGTAATTTCTTTCAGATGCATCTTTCCATGTATTGGCATGTGTATACAATCATTGGATTGATCGTACACACCTGACATTTGGGACTGAGTTAAGTTTCAATACGTCGTCTGTTATTACATGTTTCTATTCAGCACTGCATTTATATTATCTTCGCTTCCAGCGCAAAACACCACCTCATCCTTGAAACATAATTATATGAAGCAACTATTGCTTGATTGTTTTTATTCCTACGTTACTTCTTTTAATCATTTACACATTTATTTACTCAATTATGGATGGTTTTTTTTTTGTATATGATTGGAGAAGAAAGGCATATTTTATTTTTGTAATCGTATTCTGCTTTCATCTTTATTTTATTTAAGTGTATGTTTTTAATTTTGTGCTTCAAACCCAAACAAAGAGGTAATATAATTTGAACGCACTGACGTTTATAAATAGTTGTAGTTATATCGGTTGGTAGTCACCGATACATATAAACTGGTTCAAGTTTATTATTTAGTATATATGCCAGCTTGATAGTTAAATTAAAATAATATTGTGGGTTACAGGTTTCAGAATACTAGCTCTGACCGTGATGGACAATATCGAATATGTGCAATCTATAGACGTGAATGGAAGATATCAATCTAACAGACACAGTCTCGTTGTTAGAATTTAAATTAACCATCATGGATTTTATGAGGTGTATTTTAACAATCCTAGAATAATATCGTAAGTTTGAAATTTGCCAGAACGCTTTTATATTAGTTCCAGAGGAACATTTATAACTTATGGAACTGATTTTACCTAACAACTATTTCGGATTTAAAAATTAAGAATACATGGGTCATGCAATGCATGAAATTTGTATAAATCTTTTGAAATATTCAATCTGTAAGTAAAACTGAAATATGATCGCGATTATATTGTGGCAGTGTAATATATATTTCCCGACTTGACTTAGGAACACTTTGTATTAACAGATGCTACTGATTAATTAAAACCTCAATGGATAACTCGTTTCATGTATATGTAAATACAAACATTACACGGGAAAATGTTTTTTTTCCCACATAAAGGCTGGCATAAACGAAGGGTATAGGTTGAGAGATCAAAGTCTGGTCATGGAAATTCAGAACTTTTAATTGCGTGGTGTTTGTTTTTGTTTTTTGCTTTTTGCAGTGATACAATTATAAATGTTGTAATGAGCGTGCAGCTTCTAAAGATTAGGCGCTTTACAATGTCCTCATTATTATTATTATTATTATTATTATTATTATTATTATTAATAAAATTAATAAAAATAATAATAATAATAATAATATTATTATTATTATTATTATTATTATTATTATTATTATTATTATTATTATTATTTAGAATCACAGAAGTAGATTTGTTTCGACACAGATCATTCGTGTGGAAAGAGAAGCCATTTGCTTATTTAATCAATATATGTGACATTATTTGTGGCTTTTATCTCTATATCTAGGTATATCTCTCGTCTGGCTTGCATATAGTGCACCTTACATGTACAGGCTAGAAGAAACAGCCAATATCTTAGTTTTGAACAGAACGTTATTAACGCAATAGATGTAACCGTGAAGAGAACCATGATCCCGAGAGTGAACGTTTCTCTTGAAGGTTATACCCGCATGTAATTACGTTATATTCTCTTAGTGTTTCATAGCATCATGGCGTGTTTTGTTGCTTGTAATAGAAACATAAGGGAAATGATCTCTTATCATCATGATTTGCCATGTAACACACTGATTAGTGTGATTTCATATATGAAAATATCAATACACTATACTCTTCGTGTTCAAGTAGATTTTGGTATGCTACGAAAACTTGTTTATAAGCGGTCAGAGATAAATACACAAGGTGTCATATAAGTTGACACCAATCAGGAACTACTTGAGAATGTTAGTAAGTTTGTGTTTCTTTTCTATATCATGCATACGCTAATGATAAGAAACAATTACGTGTTCAGGAAACAATACTTCTTTTATTTAAGAGATTAAGTCACAAGTTTCTAAAAAACAATACGTCAGCATATACCGTATAAGCAATTTAGCTATACTTTTATATCAGTACGACAGCTGTTAGACTTGTATCTTTGTACGATATTGAATGTTTATTATTCTTATCAACCAACATTAATGAGTACAATTAATTAATACATTAATGAGTACAATTAATTAATACATTAATGAATACAATATACATCATTTTAAAACATTCTAATATTGTTACAGGCCTCACGGTACAAATGGTGAGGGAACGACTTTGGACAAGTCGATAAATGGGTGCATTTTAAATAGAACATATAATTTTTATGAGTCCTTATCTGCTTAAAAATGGAAAGTATGATTTTTGTAAAAAGTATGTTAAGATTTTATCCTATATATAAATAGAAACAGCAAATAGATGTGATATTATTCTGCTTAAGTTCATTAAGTGTTTAATTTATAACAAGTGCTTCCTGCTTCATGCACACGTAAATGATTAAGTATCCTTTTTTAAAGCAATATCCACGTCACATTGCTTCCTACTGTAATACGACCGAAATACACACAAGTAGACATCCCCATATCCTGAAAGAAATATATATGTAGATACTTATCGAACTATTGTTTCATGAGTATTAAACAAGATATTTTATAACCGTTTCACTAATATAGTTGAGTAACTATCATTATGATTAAGAATCGATCGAATTGTTTCTATCCTGGATACATCAATTGCAAGTTCTAGGCAGACAATTTGAGAATGATTATGATACATATATCATAACGAAATAAACTGATACAGACAAGGAGAGACATTGTAAGGTTATACCTTTTACATCCATGTCTTTAAAAATGGATTTGACTTTTTTTGTATTCGCTATATTTATCCTCCCGAATATTTCTTCGGCATAGCGACTTTGTGGGATCCCCAACCGAGTAAGAATGACTCTTATCTCCTCTACCGATACGAAGGAATCCTCTAAAAGTGAAAATTAGATTATTATTTTCTTCAAGTTTAACCGTTAACTATTGGTATTGCTTTGTATTAAAATGTCATACATTTTAGTTCTAAATTCTCCCTTGACCTACTAATCATAATTTTAGTTCAAGAGATGGACCTTCATGATAACAGGTTCAAACAATTACGATAATTATATAAATTAAAACATCATGAAGAATTGTCACTTGTATACATATTTTAATAAGTTATTTATTATATACCGATGCGATGTTTGTTCAAGTTTTTCATCTAACAAAAGGTGTCTTTTCGATCCATATTTGTAACAAATACGTAATATTGTTGGTTTCCTGATAAACAAAAATATTGCTTGTCTATTTAAGTAATAGCTTCTATTCGAGAAGAAAGGTGAATTGGAACATTCGACGGTGACATAACATTGCATACTCTTGGTTATCTTCTTCAAACTTCACATTTCTGATCAAAGTTGCAGTCATCAATTTAACGCTTGATAATGGATCTGCAAATCTCGGTTTATAGATTAACGAATTATGCCATGGGTGAGTGAATATGTCGGTAGCAGAGAACTAGAGAGATAGATTTATGTATGTAGGTTACATTTAAGATTGAGATCTGTATCGCGTTTGAGAGAGAGAGAGAGAGAGAGAGAGAGAGAGAGAGAGAGAGAGAGAGACTTACTATTACGATCAGCAGATAAGTACGCTTTTATCATTTCTTGGGGCTCAATAGTTTCAGGGTATTCAATTTGACCAGCGAACCATGCAAACAATCCATCTAAGACGTCATTGTTCTCAGCGCTTTTAAATCCTTCAACACTGCATTATAGTAACATTTAATATTCATTGGCAAATGCCATGGTTTAAGCTTAGAGAACCTTCTAAATATTTTCCAATTTTTCACAAAATACTTCTAAACGATATATTTGTGTAATAAATTGCGAAGAGAAAGAAGCATTCATGTTTAGGCGTTTCTGAAGGTAATAAAAGATGTATTATTCTTTCCTGTCTTTTCTGTGTTCCTGAGCTAGATGTAATAGAAATGCAACTGACCACTGACTTGCAATATTGATGTAGGATGTTGTTTCAACTTCAGGAATTAATGAAGCGAATTATAATAATACACAAAAAGACATTGTCTCAGTGTGCTCAGATTTTAGAGAGAATAAGCGAAATGTTTTTTTTGAAAATAATGAGTGCATAAAAGAAGTATCTTCATCTATCCATTATTAAATATATATTGTTCAAATTATCAAAGAATGTTTGCAAAGAATAATGCACCTACCTGATGTTAACAGTTTCATCAACTAAATAAATATAATATATAATCATTCTTTCTATTCTACCGCTCTCTGCACTGTCAATGGATAAATTACATATATTCCGTCATTGTTTCTACATATATAAATGTCAGAGCAAAACTCCATAGCAAAAGGTCACTAGAAGAACCTATTTCGGTGGGATCACTCATCAACATCATCTATACATACATAAGTTTAGAGCGAGAGAGACAGAAAGTGAGGAAAAGGACGAAGCTTCACAGAAAGAATGACCCACCTCAGGATACAAAGAGAAAGTAATCCAAAAAGCAAGGAAGTCATATTCTGCAAAAGAAAATTAGCCTCGTCGATCACACCAGAACATTTACTCATCCTCGAGGTTTATACAAGGTATTACTAAAACGCGTACATAAATCCATTACACGGACATATTTAAATGACACAACCTAATCGTATATATATATATATATATATATATATATATATATATATATATATATATGAATATATATATATATATATATATATATATATATATATATATATATATATATATATATATATATATATATATATATATATATAATCCTTTTTATTATACAGATGTCAACCCAACAAATACTATTTCCAGCCAGCATGTCAAATTATGTTTGTTTGTTTACTTGAATTTTAACGGCGCACCAGCACTTTTAGGCTATTTAGCGCCATACAATACGTTACATGTTCAAAAACAAGAAAGGTTTAACATCGACCAGCGATATATATAAAAAAACAATAGTTAAATATAAAATGGTAAGATGTTGGTAACAGGAAAATATGAAGCTTCCCAATCAACGGGAGATGTAAATGGTGTTATGTTGATGATAAGATGTTGTAAATAAAAGGTGATATTTGCATTAGATAAAAATATTCTACGTGATGGTATACAAGTTATAGTTTAAAATAGAGATTTACTTCCTTTAGGAAATCTAAAATACAAGTGGTTTGTATTGTATCAAAAAGTTCCTTCATGTCATGTACATTATAGTATTTAACACGCGTAGGTTGCAGGTCAGAACACTCGGTCATAAAGTGTTTAACAGTGAATGGCTGATTGCAAGAAAAGCACTCTGGTGGATCTTCACCTTTTAGTATGTGGGAGTGGGTAATGTATGTATGACCGATTCTGATTCTTGCAATGACAACCTCCTCCCTGCGGATAGTTCTGTAGGAAGGAGTCCATTCTCCCAGGGTTGGTTTGATGGCATGAAGTTTGTTATTGACTGCATCATCCCATGACGCCTGCCACTTCTGACGTAGGTACTTTTTGATACAAGGTTTAAAATCAGTAAAAGGTAATTTAAAATCCGATGGTTCTTGGGATAGAGCCATCTTAGCAGCCCGGTCTGCTTCTTCATTACCTCTAATACCAATATGGCTAGGTAGCCAACAGTATACTATGTTGTAGGACTTACTAAGCTCAGAGTTTTTGACGAGAATATCGACTAGTAATGGATTATCTAGTTTTCTATGGTGTAGCGACTGAAGTACTGACAGAGAGTCACAGAAAATAATGCTATTTAAAATGCGCTTTTGTTCAATAAATTTCAGAGCAAGATCTATTGCTCTGATTTACGCCGAAAATATGGACGCATCGTTTGGCAAGCGCACTTTGGTTATGTGCTTGCCACTAACAAAGGCTGCAGCAGCCTTGTCATCAACTTTTGATCCATCAGTAAAAATTTTTGTGTAGTTTTTAAAATCGTTGAGGAGTTCATGATAAGAGTTCTGGAAAACGGCAGGATTCGTCTCAGATTTTCTCCCATCGTGCAACGTAAAAATCACTTTGGGTTGCTTAAGGAGCCAAGGTGGTGTTTCCGAGACAAACGTATTCTGAACTGTAGGGAGATTAATTTTGATAGTGTCAAAACTGGATGATATTCTGATGCCAAATGAAGGTATGGCATTTGGTTTGTTTTCGTACAAAGTTTTGTATTTTGGTTGAAAAACAGCCGAAAAAGCAGGGTTCAGAGGATTTGATCTTAACCTAAGAGCGTACTGTATAGAAAGCATTTCTCTGCGGTGCGATAAGGGTGGTTCATTCGCTTCCGCGAGAAGGCTTTCGCATGGAGATGTCTTGAATGCTCCTAGAGCAAGTCTTATTCCCTGATGATGAATTGGGTCAAGCATTTTCAAATAAGACTTCCTAGCTGAACCATAAACAATGCATCCATAGTCTAGTATAGAACGGATAAATGTTCTATACAAATTGAGGAGGACTTTTTTATCAGCACCCCAGTCAGTGTGCGCAATTACTTTTAGTAAATTTAAAGCTTTTAAGCATTTAGCTTTTAAATTCTTGATGTGTGGTATAAAAGTCAGTTTTCTGTCGAAGATAATACCCAAAAACTTCGTTTCCTCAAAAACTGGAATAAGTGTTCCGTCCAGCGTGAGTTTAGGGTCATCATGATGTCTTCGCAATTGACAGAAATGCATGCATACTGTTTTCGATTTAGAGAATTTAAAACCATTATTACTGGCCCAATGGTGGATCTTATTGATATTTTGTTGAAGTTGCCTTTCAATTGTATGCATGTGCTTTGATCGATAACAAATTAAAAAATCGTCTACATATAAAGAGCAGTCCACACCGGGAGTTAAGCACTTAGTGATGCTATTGATTTTGATATTAAATAGCGTCACAGATAAAATACTGCCCTGGGGCACACCCATCTCTTGCTGGTGCATATCGGAGAGGGTAGCGCCCACGCGTACTTTGAATTCTCTGTCAGAGAGAAAACTGGAGATGAAAGCGGGCAGACGGCCTTTTAGACCTAGATCGTGCAGGTCATTTAGTATCCCGTACTTCCATGTTGTATCATAGGCCTTTTCTAAATCAAAGAAGACCGCTACTAAATGTTCCTTCTTGATAAATGCATCGCGAATAAATGTTTCCAGTCTAACCAGATGATCGTTAGTACTACGACCAGAACGGAAGCCACTTTGGAAAGGAGAAATTAAATTATTACTTTCCAAGTACCATACAAGCCGAGAATTAATCATTGGTTCCATTGTTTTGCATATGCAGCTTGTCAATGCAATAGGCCGATAGCTGTTAGGATCTTCGTTATCTTTGTCTGGTTTGGGAATCGGTATCACTGTTGCTTCTTTCCAGCTCTTAGGTACATTACCAGCAATCCATAAATCATTAAAGATTTTAAGAAGCAATGTCAGAGAAGATTCTGGGAGGTGTTTCAAGAACTGGTAATGTACTTCGTCAGGCCCAGCGGATGTATCATGGGCCTTGTCTAATGCCTCCCTAAGCTCCAATAAAGAAAACAGCTGGTTATAATTTTCAGTGTTGTTCGATGTAAATTTTAGACGTGACTTTTCTTTTTGAGATTTTAATCTTCTAAAGGCATCTGAATAATTAGATGATGATGAGTTTTTCGAAAAACTATCGGCAAGAATATTTGTTATGTCACGTTTCGAACTAAAATTGATATTGTTTATTTTTAGGTGTCGAATAGAATTGTGTTTCCTTTTTCCATTTATTTTCCGAATAGTATCCCAAACTTGTTTCATTGAGGAACGAGAGTTTAAAGAAGAAATATATTTCTTCCAGGATGCACGCTTACATTCTTTGATTGTGCGTCGAGTTTTAGCCCGGGCAATACGATATTTATTTAAATTTTCGGGCGTTGGACGAGTGTTGAATGTTTTTAATGCTTCTCGGCGTTGTCTAATGGCTTCTTTGCATTCCTTGGTTACCCAAGGTTTTTGCGATCTCTTACTGTTCGTTGAGGACTTGGGAATGGATTCATCTGCAATTGAAATTAGAACGGAGGTAAAATGCTGTATAGGATTAACAGCGTTGAATACTGTATCATTATTTAGTCTAGTTTTACATAATGCTTCAAACATAGCCCAATCGGCCTTCTTTATATTCCATTGTGGAATTGTATCATCAATTTTAGTGTTATTTTCAAGAGTGATTGGAAAGTGATCACTGCTGTGAAGGTCATCAGCGACCTTCCATTCATAGTCCAAAAGCAGTGAGGGAGAGCAAATTGTCAAATCTATGCATGTGTACGTACCCGTTCCTGGGTGTAAATATGTTGGTGAATTAGTGTTATATAGACACAGATCGTGTCTAGAAATGAAATCTTCTATTTTATGGCCTCTGTCGTTTATGTGATTTGATCCCCATAAAATGTTATGGGCATTAAAATCCCCGAGTAAAACGAAGGGCGCGGGAAGTTGTTCAACAAGATTGTCTAATTCCCTTTTGTACTAGGCTGGTGTTTGGTGGTAAGTAAATGGAACAAAAAGTAATCACTCGATGTAGAGTGACACTTACAGCAATGGCTTGTAAATTTGTGTTTAAAGGAATGACTCTGTGAGGGGCTCTATTGTTCACAGCAATAGAGACTCCTCTTGAGGCCCTGTCTGCGTTTTGAAAGTACGCATTAAACAGGGAAAAGTTTTTAAAAGTAATTTTATCTGTCTCTTTCAGGAATGTTTCCTGTAAACATAGTACAGCAGGATCGTGTTCATTTAAAAGCAGAAGAATATCATTGTAGTTTGTTTTAAGTCCTCGACAATTCCATTGTATGATGGTGTTCTTCATTCTAATGTTATGCTGGAGATTCTGGAACTAGGTTAGACTATTCGCGATGGAAGCATGTGTTGTTATTTGTCTGGAGGAAGTACGGGAGTATATTTAGTTTTATTAGGTTTGGAGCTACTTTGAGTACACGGAGCAGTTTCTTCTGCATCCATGCTCTCAAAGTCTCCAAACCTGTTGTACACTTTAATGGGGTCATCTGACCCCTTTTGCTGTTTATTTGTTTGTGCTTTGTGTTTCTGTCTTGGTGATTTTGGTGGTGGATTGTTGTTAGTTGTTGTCTGAGTTGATGTTGTGCTTTTCTGTGGCTTATAATTAGGGATGTTGGCACATGTGGTTGAATCGGGCTGATCCGTCTGTGTTTGGGCGTCCTTCGTGCTTTTTGGATTGTGCTTTACGACTGTGGAGAAGGATGGGCCAGGAAGGGATGTTTTTGCCTGGACAAGCTTTCTGGCCTCTGGGTAGGGAATGTTCGAAGTAAACTTTACCCTCTGAATTTCCTTCTCCTGTTTCCATGTATCACAATCTTTGGAACTGGCGTGATGTTCCTTGCCACAGTTGACACAATGCGGAGTTGCTCTACAATCAGCTTCCTGACGAGAGTGTTCTCCGCATCGGCCACATACCTTGGCTCTGGAACATCGATCTTCGTGATGGCCGTATTTCTGACACTTATAGCATCGAAGGGGATTGGAATGTAGATCTCGACCTTTACTTGTAAAAACCCAACCTTGACCACTTTGGGCACTGTCGGTTTATTAAAGGTGAGTACAAATGTATTGGTGTCCTGCAGGGTGTTATTACGTTTAATACGTATTCTTCGCACTGCAGTGACACCTTCATGTTTCATCCCTTCGATGATATCTGCGTCGGTGACTCCAGCCAAGTCACGACATCGTATTACGCCTTTGGACGAATTCAGTGTAGTGTGGGCGAATGAGGTCACTGGAATATCAAAGAATATTTTCATTTTCATGATATTGTCTGTTTGCCCCTTTCGCTCACACTCTACAAGAAGGCAACCCGATTTTAGTTTTTTCACACTTTTTGGTGTGCCAATCGATCCCGTAATGGTTTTCTCGATAATAAATGGAGATAAACCTGAAAGCGGTTTAGCATCATCTTTTGATTGAATAACCATGAAGCGTGGAAATGATTCCACGCCACGTGGTTCTTCATCAGAGTCAGACAGTGGTTTAGTACGTTTATTGGATTTTTTTTCCATGATGGCTAGATTTTAAAATTCAGCACCCGTGCTCCCCACCCACCAAGGAGCCCAACAAGGGGACACTTTTAAAGTGCCAAGGATACACAGATGCCATACTCAGTTGATAAAATTACCTTTGGATGACCCTGAAGTCGCCAATTTCTAGGGTCAGTAAAATTACCCCCCGATTGACCCGTTGAGCCACCGCCTTCTAGGAAGTCTTCTAAGATTTGGAAAAGGGAAAGATATAGAAATAGAATATATGGGCAACGGTGGTATCAAAAGAGATACAAGGAGAAAGTAAAAGGAGGTGAGAGAGTTAATAAAGACTTCCTAGGGCTCGGCGTGACCAGCCGATTTGTCGAGACCGGGCCCATCTCGACCACCCGTCTAAGAGAAGTAGAGGCCAAAGTAGTGTGTTGCAACTACCAGGATCCTTTCCTCCCCCGACACGGGATGCAACCCACGGCAAACAGGTTGCCTCTACTTAGTCGCCTTTTACGACACGTGGCGAGGCACGTCGGGCCTATTCTACAACCCCGAACCCGCAAGGGGGGGGTCAAATTATGTTATGTCGACAATGTGGTACACGTCAAAATAAATGTATGGATTGATATCGAATGATACAGCACGAATATATGTCAAGGAATAATAATAATATATAACGAAAGAAAGAGAGTGGCGTAGTTTATAGCCGATACTGCCCACTGTATCCAGTACACGGATCTAAACGTTCAGAATAAAATTGATATAACTCTATCTTTTCTTAACAGGGGATTTTGAGGAAATCGTTTCCGGTATTACAGGCATGTTTTGTCCTCGTATGACCAGTTAAGCGAAAGAGTAAACAGTTCCAGTGCTCTTTCAGAAACATTCGTTCGTTTATTGTTCTGGAGCCGATCTAGAAACTTGTACAAATCGAGAAACAGCAAGGTACCGTTTTAGTAATAAATAACATTAGAAAGGTGCACACACACACACACACACACACACACACACACACACACACACACACACACAGAAACACGAGTATTTGAGGACATTTCCATGATTACACTTGTTATTGTCTCTAAGTTCATATTTTTGCTGATATTTTCAAAAGGATATTGTAATATGTGTTTCATATGCTTTGGTTGATAGAGTACCTAATTAATTTTATGTTATGGGTTACGTAATTACTAATTTGTATTTAGTAGCTGCCCTTGTTGTATAATCAGTGACAACTCTGTAACCATGTGTGTTAATGAACAATAAATATTAAGATTATATTATGTTCGAAAGAATCATATACATAGGTTGGTTTCTGTGATAATTGTCACATGTTTTAATGTAACAAGCCTTATAATGACAACTTACATTCTTCTAGAACACTTAACGTTTGGTCCTCATCTGTGTTAATCATTTCTGTCTTAGGGTTTCTGATAAAACTCTTGTTGAAGATTGTGAGTCAGTACTATTGGGGTGTTCACTATTTTTAACTGGGTGATTTAATTCAGTTCATTCTTCTCCAGAAAAATAAAGCACTCCTTAAAACTCTTTGACTTGAAACGTGAATTTAACCAAGAAAAATTTGAATTATATTATGGTGATTCATTAAAAACAAATCTTTTACAATTCAGGTCATAGGTACATTAGTGCTTCAGATAACGTAGGGCAATAGAGCCACAACAATACAAACAGCAGGGAATGTTGTTTGGAATACCAATAAGATGTATTAAGAATTGTAATAATTATGACTTGTATTATAATTCTTGAATTGTTTGGTATTTCGTTTGCAGCTCTTTAAGCTCACTTACATTTTCATTTGTGTTTTAAGGAAGAAACGTGTTACATTGTCTAAAAAAATGAAATGAATGGATCAAATAATTTGCCATCGTATTTTCTGTTATGATTTTATCTCGTTGAAAGATAAACTATAGTGGATTATCGCGGTTTCATTTATAATCATAGAAATAAAACTATTTCTTACCTGGTTCGATGCAGATCTGTTTATGTTCATATATAAGGTTACCGATTCAACCACAAATTATACTATTTACACTTTTGTACCTGCTACGCGAACTTTACACAGGTCACACCCTATTTTATTGTTTCGTACATTTCACGAACTTTACACAGGTCATACCCTAGTTTAATATTTTGCCCATTTCACCTATCCCTTTTGACTGGGAGATTAAGTATTTCATGTTTTGGTTTGATCGTTTGTTTTTTTATCCTAAATCAGCCTAACCAAATAATATATTTATTTACAAATAACTTTATGCAATTGTATTACGTTGCTAGTGAAAATTTGCATTTAATACGGCTTTGATTTAAGAAATAATCTTAGCAAATTACAATGTAAAATAAAATGTAAAATAAAAATAAATCCACAACATATAAAGAATGAAAATAATCAAAAGTATTTATATGGCAAATGGTGTAATCTAAGCATTTATATAGCAATTGGTGTAATCTAATAGGTAGATTTGAAGCTGTTTTTGTGTGGGAGACTGCTGGAATCAACAGTGAAGAATAACTTATTTTGTGAAAAGCAACTTCAATGAGATATTGTTGATATCATAGTTATTAAACGAGAGATATTAGATTCTATTTAGGTTATTCTGTAACGAAGTTTTTTTATATGCATCGAACACTCAAGTTCTATCAAACATATGTCTCTCAATCAGACGAATAATATACGTCAGGAAACTAAAATTAAAGGCGGTGTCAGAAACAATTCAGTTACGGAATGAGCAGTGCAAATACTTAAACCCGAATGTTGACAAACGTAATGAAACAATCCAAAAACGTAGTGATATCATATATAGCGCTGAGCGAACATCACTCAAATAAAATCCGTAAGTCATGTAAATCATAAAATACTCTGCAATTCGTCCTGTTTTCTGAATTTAAACGAACAACAAAATCATGTAGTAATATCATATATTGCAACGCGTTTAGTATTGGAATAATGCATAAACAATACTCTACTGGATAGGTGAGGAAATGTTTATTAAAACAGCTACTGAATGGTGTCCTTCAGTTTCAAGATCGATGACTTAAAGGCATACAACCTAAGTAAAAACGAATAAAATTATTTTGTTCTTTTTTCAGTTCGTGATTACTTATTTAGTTGAAAAATTACGATTCAGGCTGTTACTGAGGCCGAAATCAGACTAGTATTTTGTGATAAAATACCCGATTTTTAATTATTGTCTGCAGACAAAAATTCGTTATTCGCCACGCCTATATTCATGTAACCTCTGTGTTGACCTCTCCCGAAGATTAAGAATTTTAGCCATGCGCAAACATGTTTTTACAAAAAAAATGGCGTGTCCGCAACTTAGATTCTGAAAGGAGGAGGAAAAAAAAGTTGTTTGGGCAAATTATGGCAGCACACGCATATGTATTGGTGACCAGCATGAATGATGGAATAAAAAGAAATCCACTTTGAGCCTGGAAAATAATCCAGAGGTCGCCAAATTCTTGCTGGATACTGGTGAGTCTCAATTTTGCAATGTACAGTGAAGTTTTTATACCGCTGTTTTATTTCTGTATTGTTAACTCTTTATCAAAACTCTTAAAATAAAATATTTTATATAAACTGGCATTATTCCATTTAGCTTCAAATAAAATGCCACAGCCCTACAACAATATCGCTGAAATCCGCATGTACATAACATACAGTAGCTTTTTTTTGAGGCTACCAAAGGGGGTATTAATGATCATCTTCATTTTCGCACGCAACCATAAGACTATTTAGAGGCAAACAGTCACTACTGTTTTTTTTTTAAAATACAAATTATTTATAATGTAAATAGTGATGGCTGTAAATAAAATTAATGCAATAAAGTTAAGTATATTTTATGCATGACCACATTAAATAGCACACTATGTGTGGGGATGTGGCATCATTCCTTACCCCACGGGAAAAATTAAATAACTTTCTTTTGAAAGATAAAACAGGGAATAATGATCCACCCTGGCCGGTTCACTTTAATTTAACATTCATTCATTCACTATTATTTGTAAAATATATATAATTTTTGTGTCTAATGAAATATTTATTTTACCTTGCTATATTAGTTATGAATTTAATGCCAGTGCAAAGAAAACATCAGAAACAGAGGATTGTCAAAGAAGACATGGCCACAACTTCTACACCTGGGCCAACAATTCATAGGATACAAATTCCTGCTGTCTCTGATATAACCACATCAGAATCAGATATGACATCTATGTAAGTATTACTACATTTTATTAAATTTTATGTATATTTACTTGTTTACAAATATTTTGGTAGATGCACCTGGAAATGTATCATTCTATACTAGTTTAATATTTTGCAGTCTGAAAAGATTGTACATTTTGTTAAAATATGATTTGTTTTTTTTTAGAATAATATTTTTGTTGTAAATTGTTGGCACATGTCATTTTTGTTATTTATATATTCCTCATCATGCTGTTTGTATTTTAGTTAGTCTCAAGTGAGAATAGTCTTTGACTAAATGAGTCACCCCTTCAAATAAATTATTATTATTATTATTATTATTATTATTATTATTATTACTATTATTATTTCTTGAAGCATTATCATTCCCATTATAATAACCAAGATAAATGATAATGCTTTCTTTTGATACAAAACTAAAGATTTCCAAGTTCAACATTAGTATTTACACATTTCAAAATTGTATTTTAAGGGATTCAGTATTGTATGAAGTTGAAAAACTTAAGGAGAAGGAAAGTGTTATGATGGAAAAGTCTAAAAGTTTTATCAACCCATTTGAGAAAGTATACTAACAAAAATAATTGTGATACATACAAAAAAGGAGAATATTCGTGTTAAGTATACTAAAAAATAACCATATATATTCATGTATAGTATTGTATTGGTATTTGTGGATTGTATTTGTGTATAAACCAGAAAGTTGCTCCCACACAAGCTTTCTTTACAGTGTATGAACATACAAGTTAAAAATGTGTAATTATAATATATCTTAAATATAGTATTGATGCGTAATTGAAAAAATGAAGATATACTGGTTATCATTGTAAGAATATGAATACATTGTATTATAAATACAAACCACACTAAGGCCATAGTTATGGTTTGTCCGTTTAGTACACATGGAGAGGGCAAGGGGGGTTTTACCCAAATGCATATGCTTGTGTATGGGGGTGGGAGGTCTGCTGATTATGTATGTACACATATACCTCGATAGTTATTTGTCTAATATGTAACCTGCTTGACTGGGTTCAGTTGGTGTTTGAGTTTTAGTGGACAATCGACAAACTTTTTAAAGTTACACAGCTTATTTATTTGATGCAGCCAGACATTCAACATTGGTGGACTATCTGTTATATCAAATACATAATATTATTAATCCTTGGTCTTTTCTGTGTGGATTAAATATAGGCTGTTCTACCGAATGGGGAGGGCAATTGCATGTACGCAGATGGGGTGTGTGTAAAAAAAAACAAAGTATGCATGTGTACAGGGAGGGAGGAGTCAAGCTTTACCCGATTTTTGTGCACATGCCCATTGTTGGAATCAGATTTCGTTTCCAGAATTTTTACTGTTTTGCTTGCAGTCTAATTCATATCGGTCTGAGCTATACACAGACAGATAAACATTTGCAGAAGTAGGATAAATTGGAGATTGGAAGTAAAAAGTGGCCAGGAGGAAAATGATGGGTCAGAAGAAGAAAAAACTCCAACTTTTACCCTTATGCAGATGCCGAATGATGTTTCTAGCACACCTAGGCATATGTCAAAGCAAAAAACTCTTGGAAGCAGATGTATTTCAATGTATTCAAAATTAGCCTACAAATGCATTCCCTACCCCCATTTCAGGTAACAAGGAAAAAAAATTGTATTGGTGAAATGAGTTGATTATTCTCTGCCTGTATAATGCTACTGTACATTGGCATTTTCATCAAAACAGATTAATTGGGATTTATAATTTTGAAATAGTTCTTTGCATCTGAATCAATTTATTTATTTAGATATTTTACATTGTTTCAGAAGTACAGCAGAATTGGAGAATTTCCAGAAGTTTGATTTTATTATATGCCTCCAAAGAACATTCATATAAGCCATCAGCTTTCTGAGCTAGGAATCTGTTGGCAACTCTTGATCATAACAATCATATTGACAGAGATGTGATTGTAAACACAGATGGAAAAATAAGGTAATAAACTTTATTCTTGTTTGTTAACATAATAATTAATTTTCGTTAAAATATTAATGCTTTACCTGAAAGTTGATAAACCATCTGTTTGTGGTACAATTTAATCTTTTACTGAAGAAATTTTTTTAAATAAATTTCATAAACCAATTTTGGTTAGAATTAGTCTAATGTAATTAGAAAATTCTGTAAATAATCTAAACATTTTTATGATATACGGGTTAGATACAGGTTTGCTATATTTACATTTTCATCTGTAGCAAAATGATTTGTTACATGTAATTGTATGCAGTTTTTATTTGGACTTTTGAGAATTAAAAAAATATAAAATGACATTGTCAGTGAAATGTTTGCATTTTCTTGTCAGATAACAAAGGTCATTTAACAAAAACGTGAGAGATGGTCTGCAAACCCAAAGAAAGCTGATCAACAGTACCTGTATATGCTGGAAATAATTATAAAAATATTGAAAATGAGGTTAGATGATAGAGTTGGAATGAACCAGCCAGTTGTTTTGGTCATAAATGATCATAGGTGAATATCTGATGTACTTGCTCCAATACCACCACCACCTTCAGAAGAGATTGTTACAAAGCAGAAATCTCATTTTAAGTTAAAATGATTTAGGCCTTTCCGTCAGATAACACCTATTGATATCAAATTGTTATGGAGAGACTATTCTAGTGATTGTATGATAACAAATGATCCCTACCATGGACCCATATAGACTTTGACTGTCTTTCTTGAAGTGTCTACTATGAGCCAAAGTTCAGCATCTGTTTGATTTCCAAGATTCAATTCATCTTCAGACCACTGTTGATTATGTTCTTAAAGTTTTTAAAAAAACATGCATTTGAACCACAAGATGTAGGACCTTTTCAAACTTTTCATACCCATTGCATTTATACTTGTCTTATATGTATGGTTAGATTGAGGTAAATGCAGTGTATTTTGGCCATATGATGTATAAAAAAAGAACAGCAGAAACTATTCATTGTAATTCATTTAATCTTATAGGAGTAACAAGATTAAAATAGTGTAATTGCAAGTCTGTATTATTGCATAATAAAGTACCTTTTAATAATTTTATTTTCTACATGTTTTGTGTAAAATTGCAGTCAGAAAGATTTCTAGCATACTTTGAAGAAGAAAAAATGTACATAGGAGCAAATGACTTCAATCCATGTATGCATGTATGTATGTATGTATGTATGTATGTATGTATGTATGTATGTATGTATGTATGTATGTCAGAGGCATATCGATGATATTTTGCGCCCGGGGACAAACTATAAAATTGGCGCCCCAGCGATCTTGTGACAGATTTATTACCCTTGTTTTCTTATTATAATGTAACGTTGCAAGCCTCATTTTGGCGCCCCTGTACCTTGGCGCCCGGGGACATATGTATCCCCCACCTCGCTACGCCTCTGATGTATGTATGTATGTATGTATGTATGTATGTATGTATGTATGTATGTATGTATTTTCATGAAAATTAATTAAATCAGAAAACAGCATTGAGCTAAACAACATTGTTTCGAATTCCACAACATAGTATTGTCCCATATTTCTTATTTCATTATTAAATATTTAGGCTAAATTTTCTAACACAAAATATTTAGACTTTGTTTTTATTAAATTATATATTTTCCTGAATTTATTGACCCAATTTTTTAAGAATACAATGTAATGAAGTGGTTTATCACAGGTGCAGCAATGTCTGCCATTACCGGTTCACATACAGTTTCAAACTAATTTTATAAAGAAAAAAATGCTGTTAACTTCTGGGGTTTTTTTCTATAAAAAAGAAATCAATTAGAAATGATCTTTACTGATTATATTTGTTTACAACAAATTACTATTTACATACTGGTGTTGACCGTTCCAGTGACCTAGTGGTAGGAGCATCCACCTCAGATGCAAGAGGTTGTGGAGGCCTTGATCCCTGGTAAGGTCATACCAAAGACATAAAAATGGTATTAACAGCTGCCTCATTTGGTGCTCAGCATTAAGAGGTTATGTAACTGGGTGGGATGTCATGCTACATGACTGCGGCATGATGACTCAGTGCTAGATATCACTATAAACTGCCACACTGCAAACATCATAGCAATATGACTGAAAAATTGTTCAAGGTATCTTAAAAATCCAAATCACACACATTGTTACAATTTTGAAACAGAATTTGGTATATTTTCATCACCGTACAGTAGGCCCAATTTCATGAACTCAGAAGTGATATATTGCTGCAAACAGGGTTAAAGGTCAGTTAGCAATTAAAACACCCTTGTGAATGTGTAAGAGTTTGTCTGCATAGGCTGATTGGTATCAACACTGCATAAATACATGATGCCTTGGATTACAACACTGCCAGAACTTATTGGGTACATCAAGGAAGGTATAAAGTACAACCAGTCATTTTACGTTTAACAAATCAAGAGGTCAAAGTCTCCTCGCCTGATAACATGACCCCTGCATTCCTGAATTTGATATGTATATCTGAGCCAGTTTTGCGTTGTACTTAGTACATTATATATACTATTCAGTATATAGATATATACGTGTGTGTGTGTGCGTGAGAGAGTACCTAGCTACCCTAATTTTAAAAGAAATGCAATAGGAAACATACATGGGGGTGGGCTTAATTTCAATATTTGTTTCTCTGCAGTAGTTTGTTTAGGTGATGTACTAAAGTTTGGCATTGAGTAAATGGTAATCACTTGTGTCAAAAGTATAGAAACCAAGCACAGGATACTAAAACATCAATGTAATTTCTATAGAACTGTCTAGTATTTTGGAATAGGATGTCCGTAATCAATCTTTTATAGTAATGGTACACTAGTTTCTCATATAAAAGTCTATGGGAGACAAAGAAAAAGGAAGAATGGAGGCAGAAGTGTGATGGACTGAATGGAATTGGACTACCAGTCCAGAGAAAGATCATACAGACGAGTAGGAACACAGGACAAGAGGAAAATCTATTACACTAAGTCAGATGACAATATAGGCCATAACTTGGTTGAGTTAAAGACGAGTGATAGGATTTTAATTTGAATTTCATTTGAGAGATGACTGTTATTTAATGAGATTAAATTTTGTGTATTCATTAATTTAACTGTTGGCACCACTGACTGGGGGCTCTGAGCACTGCATCTATCACTACTTCAATTCCTCACAAAAACATGCCAAGGGGGTCTTTTGTAATAATTTAAATAATATTGGGAGCACCCCACCCAACCTAAATAACATGGAAAACCTCTATATAAGCAATAATCATTCTTAGATAACCTTCAGTTTTTTATGCCTGACTGTACATGTACTCTTGAATTAAAGTTATACCTGTACGTGCACATTTGTATTTATATGTTTTGTACATTTCATAATATATAATAGTTAGTTTTACAGTGTATGCAGTTGTGTACATTCATCTGGGTATTCATATAAAGGGTATAATTATTTCTATGGTAAATGAACACCTTTTAAAATTACTGAAAAGTTGATGCTTTTAAATCGTGTCGAGTATATTTGATTTAGTTGTAATAAGATGGCTGATCATGCACATATGTGATATAAGCATTCAAGGTTGCTTTAGATGAACTAGTATTTTAGTCTTAAAAACCTTATTCTGTTTCCAGAGCCATTTTGTATTACATGATATTGTAATTAATGAGCAGTGTCTGGATAGAATAGTATCCTAGTGTTTGTAGTTCTGTTGATATTTGCAAGCCAATCTGTATTCATCAAACTGCAACAAGTTTTGCTTTCTCAACTCAATATGAATATGCGTTATTTATCATTTAACTTAATGTGTTACTGTATATGCACGATTAAAATCATGTTCACCAGTGTACTTTTGTTTTTTATATTGTTTGCATCCCAAGACAATGCTAGTCAACTTCAATTCATCCTACATTTTTAATAATAGTCTCCTCACAGTTGCTTTCAAAACATAGCCATACATATAATCATTCTTTAGTGGGTAGGTAACTAAAAAATGTTTAACAAAACTTGTTCATGCAAAATAAAAATTGCATACTACAAAAGAAATGTTTTATACAACAGAAAATCAACATAAATTATATTATTCACACATCATATATTTGGATAGATCATCCAAGTCTTCCTTGTGTAAAGCCATGGTACTGGCCAAAATTATTTATCCATTATACCCCATACACAACAGCTTGAAATGACATGTCTGTTGCCAGTACTTAGGTATCCGTTAAGTCCATAATATTTACTGCCTATTAGCAGTATGCCTTTTCCCTTGGTTATAATCATTATCTTCTGCTGCCAGGACATCTTGAATATACCTCTGTGCAACAAGGAGCACGACTTCATCTAAAACAACCATGTCGAAGTCCTGCAGAAATTTTTAAAAAAATTGTCAGTAAAAAAATTCCAAATAAAATAAATCCATTAAATATTATGTGGGAAAATATTAATTTTTGTGTTATGCAATGAAGCAAACGTGTAAATATACAAACAAATGCACAAATCATATCGACTATCGGATACGTGAACGTGATGTGGTAATGCAACTGCCCAAGAAAATCAACTTTATTCTGAGCCAAAGAAGCGACTTTAGCGAGACCTTTTAATAGCGGTTCTGATTACAATGATACAAATTATCAAATTTTTAGTTGGTTTATCTTACAACGTAACAGAATCACACAAACACGAGAAGTAAACACTTTCAAGAATGGCCCCTTAGGAACCCCTTTTTGTCAGCATTTTCCATCATATGACTTTTTTTGCCTACTTTTTGTAATTTATCATATATAATGAGAAATCTATAAGCAATACATATATTGTGGGTGACTATAAAGAACTAAGGAGAAGGACAGACGAAGAATAAGGCAATAATTACATCAAAAGAGAATCACAGGCTTACCTCGACTTCCATTATTTGTTGACGCGCGTCACTTGACACTGCGACTTCGGAGAATATCGGTAAATTCCGTTTCTGCATAATTAATTAGCAATCCGTACAGAAAATCTTTATATTTTCATTGATTACACTTACAGATGTACATTTTTTAAAACTGAATTACCTGTAATTACTCATTATTTCTACTATACTTTTCATAATATCATGCATTTGCAAGAACAAAAAAGTCGAAAATCTTAGGTTGTATGCCTTTAAAGCAAAAATCAAAAGGATTTCTTTCAAATATGTGTCTGTACATATTCCCAAGAAACTGTGAAATGCAAAATGTAAAAATAATATCTGTGATTTAGAATAACGGACAACAAATTTAAAGTGAAATACAAAGTTCATGCTTCATTGTAAAGACCTAAGCAAAAACCGTCAAGAATATTAATCAATATTTCAGCAGCAGAGGGGGTGAACAGACTTACTTTTCAGGCGTCGACGAGGCTTCCTTCTCGTTAATGTTTACTAGAAAGGTCTATTTGACAAACTGAAGCTTCCTAGTAAATATTTAATAGAAAGGTCTATTTGGTTTCTTGTAAGGGTCCATTTGGAAAAAAAAAAGACGCCATTGTCGTTGGAAATCACCCCCTCTGCTGCTATGGGTTAACAATTCTTTTACGATGAAAGTTCTTAGGATTTTACAAACAGACTAATTTCTAGAACCTCACCTCGTAAATCAATTAGATTATTAGACTGGTCAGTGAGTCTGAAATTAATTCTCGTTGGCGAATTATTATGACATCGCATATAGACTGGATTAGTTGGATCCTCAATAATTAGAAATTCTGGAGGATTGATTGACTAATTGAATTTTAACGGCGCACCAGGACTTTTAGGCTATTTAGCGCAATACAGTAGGTTATATGTTTGCAAATAGGAAAGGTTTAACATCGACCAGCGATATAGAAAACAAAATAGTTCAAAGTAAAATGGTAAGATGTTGGTATTTGCCGCATAATAAAAGTATGTAATCTTTAAAATTTATAAAAGGTCCTATATCGACCAGCGATATAAAATAACAGATGGTTGAAATTAAAAACGGTAAGATGGTAACGGTGCAAGATAAAGCTTCCCGATCAACGGGAGAGGTAAATGTTCTATGTTAATGAAAAAGGATGAAAAGGTATTAAAATGGGACGGTATATATATTGCATACAACCGCACAAGGTCATAGCATAGAAGTCAAATTTTAGAGTAAAGATTTACTGCTTTCAGGAATTCTATAATACGAGTGATGTTTATAGTATCAAAAAGTTCTTTCATATCATGCACAATGTAATAACGTCGCGTGTAAGTTGCAAGTCAATGCACTCTATCATAAGGTGATTAACAGTGAATGGTTCATTGCAGTAAACGCACTCTGGTGGGTCTTTACCTTTTAGTATGTGTGTGTGGGTGATATAACTATGACCAATTCGGATTCTTGCAATGACTACCTACTCCCTACGTATGGTTCTGTAGAAGGAGGTCCATTCTCCTAGGGCTGGCTTGATTGCATGAAGTTTGTTATTTATAGCGTCATTCCATGATGCCTGCCACGTCTGACGAAAGAACTTTCTGATACAAGGTTTAAAATCAGTATAAGGTATTTTAAAATCAGATGGTCCTAGAGTAAGTGCCCCTTTAGCAGCGCGATCTGCTTTTTCATTACCTTTAATACCAATGTGGCTAGGTAACCAACAGTATATTATGTTGTGGTTGACATTCAGCTCATTATTTTTAATGAGTATGTTTTTCAATATTGGGTTTTCCAGGTTTCTATTGTGTAGTGACTGGAGTACTGATAGCCAGTCGGAGAAGATGATACTGTTTAAAATATGTTTCTTTTCTATATGTTGCAGAGCAAGTTCTATTGCTCTGATTTCGGCTGTAAAAATTGATGTTCCATTTGGTAAGCGAACTTGCATTGTGTGATTTCCACAAACAAAGGCTGCAGCAGCCTTTTCCTCATCCTTTGATCCATCAGTGTAAATTCTGGTGTAGTTATTAAATTCAGTGAGGAGTTCATGGTAAGAGTTGTTGAAGACAGAAGGGTTTATCTCAGATTTTTTTCCATCGTGTAGCGTAAAAAGTACTTTTGGTTGTTTAATTAGCCAGGGTGGTGTTTCGGGGATAGACGTTTTCTGAAGTTTAGAAAGATCTATATTTGTAGTGTCAAGGCTGGATAATATTTTAATGCCAAAGGAAGGTATGGCGTTTGGTTTTTTTTTGTATAAAGTTTTTGTATTTGGGTTGAAAAACAGCCAAAAAAGCTGGATTCAGTGGGTTTGATTTTAATTTGAGAGCATACTGTGCGGAAAGCATGTCTCTACGATGTGATAATGGTGGTTCATTCCCCTCAGCTAGAAGGCTTTCACATGGGAATGTTTTAAATGCTCCCAAAGCCAGTCTTATTCCCTGATGATCAATTGGATCAAGTATTTTCAAATAGGATTTTCTGGCTGAGCCATACACAACACAACCATTTTCTAGTTTGGAGCGAATAAACGTTCTATATAAATTCAGAATGACTTTTCTATCAGCACCCGTCAGTGTGCGATACTAATTTAAGTAGGTCAAGTGCTTTTGAGCATTTAGCTTTCAAGTTCTTTAGGTGTGGAATAAAAGTCAGTCTTCTGTCAAAGATAATACCTAAAAATTTTGTTTCCACAACAACTGGAATAGGTGTTCCGTCAAGCGTGAGATGAGGTTCATCGTGATGTCTTCGTAGCTTTCAGAAATGCATGCATACTGTTTTAGACTTCGAGAATTTGAAACCGTTTGCACTGGTCCAACTTTGAATCTTGTTTATATTTTGCTGAAGTTGTCTTTCAATTGTATGCATGTGCTTCGATCTATAACATATTAGGAAATCATCAATATATAGCGAGCAATCCACACCAGGAGTCAGACACTTTGTGATGCTATTAATTTTTATATTGAAAAGTGTCACGGATAAAATACTGCGCTGAGGCACACCCATCTCTTGTTCGTGCAAATCTGAAAGAGTAGAGCCTACTCGTACCTTGAATTCTCTGTCTGAGAGAAAGCTGGATATGAAAGAGGGCAGACGGCCTTTTAGACCTAGATGGTGCAGGTCATTTAGTGTCCCCTACTTCCATGTCGTGTCATAGGCCTTTTCTAAATCAAGGAAAACCGCTACTAAATGTTCTTTCTTGATAAATGCATCACGAATAAATGTTTCTAGTCTAACCAGATGATCATTGGTGCTCCGTCCATAACGAAAGCCACTTTGTAAAAGAGATATTAAATTGTTTGTTTCCAAGTACCAGATAAGTCGAGAATTGATCATTCGTTCCATTGTTTTGCACACACAGCTTGTCAGTGCAATTGGTCGATAGCTGTTGAGGTCTTCGCTATCTTTTCCGGGTTTGGGGACTGGTATTACAGTTGCTTCTTTCCAGATTTTTGGTACATTACCAGTGATCCATAAATCATTGAATAGTTTCAACAGAGATGTTAATGATGATTATGGAAGGTGTTTCAAAAACTGGTAATGTATTTCGTCAGGCCCAGTGGATGTATCATGGGCCTTATCTAAAGTCTCCCTAAGCTCCGATAATGAGAACAACTGATTATAACTTTCCGAGTTGTTGGATGTGAATTTTAAACGTGACTTTTCTTTTTGAGTTTTAAGTTTTTGGAAGTCTTCTGAATAATTAGATGATGATTAATTTTTGGAGAAACTGTCAGCAAGAGTATTTGCAATTTCACGTTTTGAATTAAAGTTGTTATTGTTCAGTGTCAGATGTCGGAGAGGGTTTTGTTTGCTCTTTTCGTTTATTTTGCGTATAGTATCCCAAACTTTCTTAACAGAGGAACGAGAGTTTAAAGAAGAAACATATTTCTTCCATGATGCTTTTTTACTTTCTTTGTGCGGCGAGCTTTAGCTCGGACAATGCGATATATATTTAAGTTTTCGTGCGTCGGATGATTATTTAATTATTTTAATGCATTTCGGCGTAGTCTAATGGCTTCCTTACATTCCTTAGTGACCCAAGGTTTTAGGGTTCTTTTACAGTTTGTGGACGACTTGGGGATAGATTCTTCTGCAATTTCTGTTAAAATAGATGTAAAAAGCTGAATGGGGTCGTTAACATTGAAAACTGTATCCTCATTCAGCCTAGTTTTACAGAGTGTTTCGAACTTGGCCCAGTCGGCCTTCTTTAAATTCCATTGTGGAGTTATTTTATCAATTGTAGAGTTAAGATTTACAAGGGAGATTGGGAAGTGATCGCTGCTGTGACGGTCATCAGCGACCTTCCATTCATAGTCCAAAAGCAGCGAGGGAGAACAAATTGTCAAATCGATGCATGTGTATGTACCCGTGCCTGGGTGTAGATATGTAGGTGTTTTGGTATTATATAGACACAGATCATGTCTAGAAATAAAGTCTTCAACTTTGTGACCTCTGTCACTTATATGATTTGATCCCCATATAATGTTATGGGCATTATAATCCCCGAGTAAAACAAATGGTGCGGGAAGTTGTTGATTAAGGGTTTCTAATTCGTTTGGAACTAGGTTAGTGTTTGGTGGTAAGTAAATAGAGCAAAATGTAATCACTCGATAAAGAGTGACGCTTACAGCAATGGCTTATAAATTTGTGTTTAGAGGAATGACCCTATGAGGGGCTCTGTTGTTCACAATAACAGAGACTCCTCCTGAGGCCCTGTCAACATTCTGAGAGTAGTTGTTAAACAGGGAGTAGTTTTTAAGTGTGATGTTATCTGTATTTTTCAAAAATGTTTCCGGAAGACATAGTACTGCTGGATCATGTTCGTTTTAAAGCAGAAGAATATCATGGTAGTTGGCTTTAAGTCCTCTACAGTTCCATTGTAAAATGGTGTTCTTCATTACAACTTTATATTAAAGATTCTGGAGCCAGGTTAGACCTTTCGCGGAGGCAAACTGTTTGGTTAGTTATCTGGAGGAAGTACAGGGGTGTATTTTTTGTTGTTAGGTCTGGAGCTACCCTGAGGACATGAAGCATATTCTTCTGCATCCATGTACTCTAGGTCTCCAAACCTGTTGTGCAGCTTTATAGGGTCAACAGACCCTTTTTGCTGCCTATTTGATTGTGGCTTTTTCTTGCTATTTGGTGATTTTGTTGGTGTAGTATTGTTGAATGTTGTTTGCGTCGATGTAGAGTTTTTCTGCGGTTTGTAGTGTGGGATGTTTGTGTCGGAATGGGATTCAGGTGGGTTTGTTTGAGTTTGTGTGTCTTTCGTTGCTTTGTAGCTGCTCTTCACTACAGTTGAGAAGGATGGGCCGGGGAGTGGTCTAGCTTGAACAAGCTTCCTGGCCTCTGGATAGGGAATGTTGGAAGTGTATTTAACCCTCTGGATTTTCTTCTCCTGTCTCCATGTGTCGCATTCCTTTGAATTAGTGTGGTGTTCCTTGCCGCAGTTGACGCAATGCGGAGTGGCTTTGCACTCTGATTCCCGGTGGGAGGGGTCGCCGCATCGGCCACATATTTAGCTTATAGAGCATCTGTCTTCATGATGACCGTATCTTTGGCATTTGTAACATCGTAGGGGATTTGGTATGTATACCTCAACCTTAACTTGTAGGAATCCAACCTTGATCACTTTAGGTACTGTTGACTTATTAAAGGTGAGTATAATAGTGTTGGTGTCCTGCAGATTGTTATTTCGTTTGATACGAATTCTACGAACTGCAGTGACACCTTTATTTTTCATGCCCTCGACGATTTCCTTGTCGCCGACTCCAGCAAGGTCAGGGCAACGAATGAAGCCTTTTGATGTATTAAGTGTAGAGTGGGCGGAGCAGGTTACTGGAATATCGTGAAAGGTCTTAAGTTTCAGTATATTTTCAGTTTGTGCTCTGCGCTCACACTCTACAAGTAAGCCGCCTGATCTGAGCTTCTTGACACTTTTCGGCTTGCCGACTAATCCAAGTATAGTCTTTTTGACTTTAAATGGCGACAATGTAGCAAATTATTTAGCTTCGTCTTTCGATTGGATGACCATGAAGCGAGGAAAGGAATCCACACTACATGGTTCATCATCCGACTCTGATGACACAGTTTTGGTGCGTTTTAGTGGGTTTTTTTTGGGAATTCTCAATGATGACATAATTGAAAAATTCAGCACCCGTGCTCCCCACCCACCAAGGAGCCAAACAAGGGGACACTTTTAAAGTGCCAAGGATACACAGATGCCATACTCAGTTGATAAAATTACCTTTGGTTGACCCTGAAGTCGCCAATTTCTAAGGTCAGTAAAATGATCCCCTGATTGACCCGTTGAGCCACCGCTATCTAGGAAGTCTTCTAAGATTTGGAAAAGGGAAAGATATAGGAATATAAAATAGGGGCAACGGTGGTATCAAAAGAGATACAAGGAGAAAGTAAAAGGAGGTGAGAGAGTTAATAAAGACCTCCTAGGGCTCGGCGTGACCAGCCGATTTGTCGAGACCGGGCCCATCTCGACCACCCGTCTAAGAAAAGTAGAGGCCAAAGTAGTGTGTTGTAGCTACCAGGATCTTTTCCTCCTCCGACACGGGACGCAACCCACGGCAAACAGGTTGCCTCTACTTAGTCGCCTTTTACGACACGTGGCGAGGCACGTCGGGCCTATTCTACAACCCCGAACCTGCAGGGGGTAAATCCTGGAGGAGCTAGATTCGATCGCTCGAGATTTATTTGATAGCTTCCTTTGATAACATCACATACTAAAATCAATGCAATCACCGAGGATATATTGACGTTTTGAGGAGCAATATGTCTGCCGCCTCCGTATTGGTCGTTATTGTATTTAAGAATTGTTGGTGCTTGCAATTTCTTCCGTGCGGCGAGTATTTGAGGAAAGTACTCATCGAGGAGATCATTGGTTGATTTTTTTAGTTCTGGAACATTATACTCAGGAAACTTAAGTGTCTGAATATCTTCTACAAACAATATTATATGTTTCTGAAAATTCTACTCTATGATCACCATAATCATCTCTGGCATTTAATACTGCTCGAATACGTCGTATGTGAAATAATTCCATATCGTATACAATTTGATTTAATATTTCCGTGTATTTGATAATTGAAGTTTTCGACAATTGTTCTTGAAAACTCTGCCTGAATTTATCTAAATGATTCTTATGTTCTCGTTTAAAAATATTAAAAGTTTCCGAGATGTGACGTGAATGAAACTCGACCCAACAACCATCCCGCTGTCCAAAGTTCCATTTTCCTTCATTTTCATAATAATAATGAAAAGGTTCTGTTAAAATTTTCCAATAAACACCGTCAATTATTCTAGGGTTAAAATCGTGATATGATTTATTGTCTGTGATATAATCAGATTTTTTGGCTTCAGACGGTATGTTAACGTGTCGAGGCATGTTAACGTGTCGAGGTAGATCTTCAGGCCAACCCAATATTGTCCTTTTCGAACGCTGATAGATATCTACGACATAACTAGGAGAGTTTATCTCAATCGCGGATGATAGTGATTGTTCATGAACCGTTATAGCGATTTTCGATTCTATTCCAGTAATGGATTTTATTCTACGCTGAAATTCAGCATTGATTTGTTCAATTTGGTATGACCCAGATGGCAGCGAAACAACGTTCTAGTCTGGTGTTTCGTCTTCTTTATTCTTATTCGCGAACACTAAAGAATTATTCGGTTGTTGACCGCCAAATGCTACCGATCTGATATCAGGCCAACTGTGATACACTCGTAGTTTTGCTAGCGCTATCTCCTTCACTGGAATCGGAATAGGGAAATTCACATTGAATTCAGGATTGGTTGAGGTTATTGATATCATGCTTGTTTGTACTGGGTTTGTGTTCTCCACTATTTGTTGAAGTAATTCCTGCGATGTTGTCATCATTATTATATTAATGTTGTATTTCTAATTTTGACATCGCGGAATCATAAATACTTACCATCGCTGGGAACTCACTATCGGATATAAATGTATCATCAAGCGACGACGATATCAACGAGGACAATTGTGAGTACGCGGTTAATACAACATGAAATTTAATTATGTAGTCTTGCAGTTTACTCTGGCTGCATGATATTTTTTTGTTGTTATTATTGAAATAATTTCAGCGATTGTTGTCGCCGCTGATATACAAATCGGAACAGCTATCTGAGCAATCATTGTCACTGAGGATAGTATTATACCAGCTCCGGTGATTACACCACTCACAGAGTACACGGTAACATCAACTGCGGTGATTCTTCGTTGGTATTTTTTTTATTTTTGTTTGATACTCTTCAGTGAGTGTTTTGAGTTTAGTCTGAAACTCTCTGACCTGATCATAGCGATACTGAGATACCGAAGGTACCGTTGATGACGACATTTTATTTCCAAATCAGTTTACGATTTCATTTTAGTTATTTACTCAAATCCGCTACGAATTCCACATACCATGTTACTGAAACCCTAGCCAAATTCTTATCAGTGGATGTTATCGTAAACTGTTCGGTTGTATCCTTGTCGATGATCGTTGATATCGTATTGTTGACCCCAGATGAACTCGACAATGATATATTAAATTGAGTCGGTGTTACTAGTGTTAATCGATAAATACCTTTGACGGTTGCAATGATACCTAGTATATTGTCTGTAGGAGTCCACGCAAATGATCCGTGTTGGATGGATCGTGTATACTACGTTGTTGGTTATCACATAAGGAATTTTTATTTTTTCATTGATTGTTATCATCCTCGGAAAATTATCTTTGATTGCCTCGATGAAAGTTTTCGTCTCATCGATGGATTTTTTTATATCAGGGAGTTATATTTCAATTTTATCCAACGCGGTTCCAATAATTTTCTCGATGATATTTTTACGAAAAACTGAAAACTGTTTTCCGTTATCTTCAATTTGAGATTGAAGTGATGCTAGTTCGAACATAGAATTTTTTATCTCTGTGAGCTTCGGTGTTATTACCGCTAGTTCGCCGAAGAAAGCTATAATCGATTTTAATTCGTCATTGACAGTCCTAATATTGTCCATAGAGATTTTTATTAATGATAAATACGGCGATGTTGTCGCTGGATCACCCCAAAAATTTTGTATGAATTTTTAACACGTCGTCGAGAGTTTTTAATTTATCTATAATCGTCGAAACGAGTACGCCCGGTTTGAGTTTACCCTGATCGGAAAGTAGCGCACCTGTGTTCTCGGTTGCGTCTCGTTGTTTAATTAAAATATCATCTAGGGAAACATTACTGGTTTTCAATTTACCCTGACGATCTTGAAATACAACTATTTCATTCGGATCAACACTTGCTAAGTTCAACGTCTCGGCTATTTCATCTTTGATTATTTGTTTTATATCACCGGTTGCAACGCCATCAGGTCCGGGTTTCTTCAGCGCTGATAATTGGCTCCATCAAATATCAATCATGTTATTCTATATAATCTCTCTCTAAAATCACTTCGTTGACTACTTCGTCCTTGCGAGCGACTGCTAATATATTCATTTACGACAGCATGTGGTGGTTTTTCAGCTGTTCAAATAGCGTCAAGGACATTCAATACTTCATTGCCACATATTGGTGGGTCATTCATTTGTTGTGTTAGTAGCGTAGAATAGCAAGTCTTCATTTTATGAAAAGATTTTAGGCGCTTTATATAACGCATAAATTCCTTCGGTGGCGCTAATGTATTTGAATCGAAAAAAACAATTGCACATGGATCAATCGCGCATGCAACCCAGTGAGTACCAGGTCTGTTGCTGTTATCGAGATTAATAACCCTGGTTTCAACGCTGTTTGGTTGTGCCGGTAACTGATCTTTCATAAAGACACCTTTGAAGTTTTTTATGGTCAATTTTTTAGCAGCATCGATTAAATCATAATTTGACAATAGAGTCAAAGATTCCACAATCGAAGATTCCCGAGTTAGTAAACCGATCCTAGGATTCTTAGACCTTTTCCGCTGTTCCATGAATACTGGGTTCCTGGTAGTCTTAGACAATTTCCCTTTTTTTGTATCCTCGCCCAGTTGCTTTCTTTAGTGCCATTCCTGCAGCGGTACCAACGGCTCCTAGCGCCGCCGCTTTAGCCACCGCTGGAGCCGCTGCCGCAATCAAAGCCGGAATCGCAGCTAACAACGGGAATGTACCACCTGATTTTATCATGTTTTTGATAGCAGCCGCAGAGAGAGAGAGAGTAATCTGAACGCCTTTTTATCTTTGAACGCATCATTGAAGTGTTTTACTTGACGAGTTGTCAATGACAATTTATTCGCCCCGCCAGTCATCTGATTGGGTTTCAGTGTTATTGTGGTTCCGCATTTTTTAGTTGATTCCGATTGCAATTTCTTGAGTTCACCGGGAGTTAACGCAACACTAATATAACAGTATTTCATTATACAATAACAGATTGATCTAATTGTTACATGTTTTCCACTGGCGCATCTATCACTCTCATTCTTCCACCAACACCTTCGAGTAGCATTGATTTATCGCTGAGAATGACAGCAACCGCTCTGAAATTATCAATACCACCAAGACGGGTTACACGAGCTCTAAAGTGTATATGAACGACGGATTGTCTTGTTAAATCAAGATGTTCCAACGAAAAGTAATAAATCGGATATAGATTTTTAAAAACCAACTGTGATATTTGCAAACCGGTATCAACATTTTGATCGCGTGCCATATATGACAACATATTACTATATACACGTGCAATATGGTTAGTGGTGTAATCAAGTTGTATATCATCGGATGATTCCTGCTGTCCGTTTATTCTCAGCGAGACTTCATTAACGCCTATTTGATAAAATATCATATGACTTCGTTCTTGGTTACCAACTGGCGCATTATTTTGTAACTCAATAAATATATGACGTGGAGTTGAAACACCTCGTTTTCATGCCAGGTGCCATGTAAATGTACCATCAATATTATCCTGCCTAATATCCGTAGTCACTGATAACCAGCTCAGCAACGACTTTCCTCCTTGGTCCAGAAATGATAGTAATCGCTCCTCTGCGTTGACTGATGGAGTTAACAATGGCATCCATAATGATAGTTTTGATAAAATAACTTTACCCTCGGGGACACCATCACCGCGCCAGATTGCATCAGCATCAGTACCCTTTCGCACGAGTGCTACTGTATGCATTGAACCATAGATAACTTTTCGGACGTTTCTACATAATCCAAATATATGATGCAGTGGAATCGCGCATGAAAATTGTCGACGCTGTCCTTGTAACGTTGCAACACGTGTTGCAAATCCTAGGTTGTAATTAGTAATATTATTTATGACATTAAAATCAGCAGCTGGTCTTACATATCCTTCTGGTGCTGGATTAACTGCAGTTGCTAGTGTTGCCTTTACTCTGGAATACTGGACGTGTTCAGGGTGATCAGTGAGATCTTTTGCGAACATCATAGATGGACCTGCTGATCTTCTATAATCATCAGAAAATCTTGCTAACCCTATTATTGTTGTTGCAACATCAACATAACGCTCTACAGATTCAATTTTGTTTCCATCAATGAGATATCTAGCGCTTTCAAATAACGCCATAATACCATTATTAACAAAACCAAGTCGAATAGTTGGGTTATTGTCATATGGTGGATCATTATGAGCAGCATCGTTTGTTGCAAGTTCTCCTTCTACTTCGATAAACGCTTCACACGGTAAAAAGTATTTACTGGTATCATGAACTTGAAGTTCAAATCTTGATCGCAGATTTGGTTATGTTGCGTGATAAGAATAAAATTGATAATCACGTATCGAATCATTCTTGAGTACTGGGGCGTCCATATCAAACGCTGTATCAGGTGACCATTTGATCATTTTATTATATACTCGTTGGTCTAAATCATCGTCGTGGTTTTTTTAATCAGCTTTCCGCTATCATATTGCGGTTATATTATCCTGGTCACTTGCGGCCAATGAAGTTGCCAATGACGGAGTCATCAGTGAGGCTAGTTTCTGATCCACTGCGTTTTTTTTTATTTTACTAACCCGCGCAGGCATCACTGTTGTAGACGGTAGTAGTCCCGGTTTCATTCGCCGTCGAACTAGCGCTATTAATTTATCCTTCGCGGCTGAAAACGCTTTTTCGGCAGCATCTCCAAAGCGCTAATACCTTTATCACGAATAACATCAATTGCTTTCATCGATAACTGTTTTGCTAGCAGCGCTACTTTTGGAATCATTCTTGCAAATAACCCTGCAATTGTATCACCGAGACCATCACCATAGTACGCGTTATAAACTGGAAACCGTGAATTAACTACATAGACTCTGGTTGGTTTGTTATGGTTGTAGTGTATGATCAATTGATCATCTTATTTAAATGATATTTATCTAATGCGATGACTTAGTCGCTGTAATAATCCATAGGATTTTCAATTAACTCATCAATAAAATCTCAATATAGACCAATATACAAAACACCGCCTTGAAATAACCGCCTGCAGATATCAGCTGCTTCATTAACTACTTCCGGTGAGTTATTTCCAGCTCGTTTCCCTCCGATGAGAACTTCTAATCGTGCTATATCGCTGAGAATATTACCAGGACATTGAATAAGACCACTACCTGAAATCCCTCTTGGGCTACTGGAATATCCATGTCCTGCTTTTCTTTTTCGCCAGTGATACCAGTTGCACCTTGTGTTATATCAAGAAGTTTTGATTGTTGTGGTAAACAAAGAAATCCGGTATTCTATTGTATTGTTGGAGATGATTCAGTTTTTTTATTGCTGCCATATATTCGTTATACGTAGAATCTTTTTTCGATACCTGAGATACATCTGCCATTATACGATATAATCCATTATACCAATTTTTTCTATCAGATAGATTATTATCATCATGGATATAATTTTTTCTCTGATGAAAACTCCTAGTGACGAAATTAGCTAATTCTTCCATAGAATTATATTTTTTATTTTTAATTCATCGAATTTACCCGGACGAAGTTTATCATTGAATGCAATTCGTCCACCTTCTTCTTCTTCTTTTTGTTGTTGTAGTGGTTCAGGTGGTGTGGTAACTGGTGGTTTACAAGCAAGTTCTTCTTTTGATGATTCAATTGATGTGGAAACATCTTCTTCTGGTTCAGGTGGCGGGGATCTAATATCAATATCGCCTAACCGTTCAATTTCTTCCTGAAGTTGTCGTTCTTGTTTTTGTTGTCCTTGTACAGCATTTACTATATCACCAGGAAGTGTTCTTAAAGATTTTTTTGTTTGTTTGGATCTTCTTGCTATTTTTCCCAGTTCACCAATCAGAGATGTTTCGTCCTTGGGAATATCTCCATATATAGCACGCTCTTTAGCTGATATTGCCCCCTTCGTTGCTGTGGTTATTGGTTTAAACAACTCTTCAGATCCCGCAGCAAAATCCGTTTGTAAACTCTGTCTAGCTTGCAGTTTATTCCTGACAGAGTTGCAGATTGGTTTAAATCTTTTAATCGCATCTAATCTTTCACGAGCCAATCTAGTCGTTAATGACTCATTAACCATTATTGAAATCGTAAACAATTTTCCAATTAGTGTACGAAGAGATTTCAATCTGAATGCAGTGATTTTGTCACCAGAAAATAATTTTAGGTGGTAAAAGTCTACGGGAAATCCCATGCAAAATCGACCACTGAAACCAACAATCATTTTTGGTCGTTTTTGTCGTTTTTGACCGATTTTTTTCAGTTTTTAGTTCAAAAATATATAAAAAAATAATTTTACGTGGGAAAGGTCTACGGGAAATCCCATGCAAAATGAACCATTTGACCCGACTGAAAACACTTAAAATCAGTAAAAAAAATAGCCAAAATCAGTCATAAAATAGCCAAAATCAGTCAAAAACGGCCAAAATCAGTCAATAACGACTAAAAAAATTATTTACTATGAAAATATATTTCAGTAATAAAAACATATTTTACAACGAAATTTTACAACTTCTTTGTAGTAAAACACTGATGATACCGTTCATGGATTATTTAAACATGTTTGTAGTAAGAGTTTTAACAGAATTATTTTACTAACAAGTATCCGAAAGTTTTTTTTTATTTTGTTCAATTAACAATCTTATATTTCTGACTTTTGAATTAATTGTTCTTTTTATTTCGTATTCCTTCCCTAATTCATTTCTTATTTTTTCCACGATAGTAATTAACGGGACAAACTTACTGACGTCGTCACAGCATAGAAGGGAATTGCGAATTGAATTCTGAAATCGTTTTATCAGTGCATATTGTTTGGGTAGTACACATTTGTTATTCATAGCGCCGTATTGTATATCCTGGAAGTCGGACATAATTTGATCGCAGTTTAAACTATCTGATATGTAAATCCCCTGAGATTTCAAAACTAAAATTTCGGTTAGAACATCATTGATATTTTGAGAATGCATATTACTGATAATTATATACTTCTAATATGAAAAATATATTTCCAGAGATGGGAGTCTATGCATAACGAATTGAATTTTTTGTCCATTTCTTCTGGAAATTGCCGTCTTGGTTATATTCTCTGCAACGGTTCGTATTGAGGCACTACAAATATCAAAATATCTACCGGCTTCATACATAGATTGGAATATAATTTCTTCGTTAGTTGCTGTATTCAAGGATTGTATAGGTCTTGCATTTTGTTGATGTTTTCCAGTCTTTGCCCGTTTGGAATTCTCAAAATAAATTCACTCAAGATGGTAAATACGACAATAAACGATATTCTTCACGGTTGATTATAGATAGTGTTCAGTACGATTTTATAATCGCGGATATAACATCTAAGGGTATATACGTAGATCGTATAAACGCTATTGTGTTGGATGTAACCAAAATAGGTACAATTGTTACTTACGCAGACGGAGAAAATCTTTAGTATACACATTTGAGGGCGTCTATGCTGGCTTATGCTTCTATCAATTTACTTCTGATGATAAATAGATTTCCTGACAGTTAGAGTAGCCACTGATTCGTTTTATATAAACACGAAACACAGCGAAGCAGTGGCTAACTTCACTAATTCTGATGAGAGCTGGGGATCATGGAGAATTAAGCGGGAAATACCTTATGACTATTCCAAATCAGCAGATGTTACGATTCAAGATAAATATTTGAAAAATGATCAGATATCTAATGCACCGCAGATATTTGATCCAATATGTAGATATAAAACCGTTTATTTAAACGGCTGTGGCGGGTTAGGAAAGACAACCCGTGCGATTGAATTATTTCGTGGGAAAAATACTACGGATTTTCACGCATCAAACATGATTGTGCTAACACCAACACACAGACTTGCCAGAGAGATGAAACAATGAGGAACTAATGCAAGCATTAGCACAGTTTCTTTCGATAGAAAGGCGATGAATGGACTCTTGAACGAATGGGTGAGAAATTTATTCTTAAAGTCATTTTTTGGGATGAGATATGCACGGTGTCATTAGATGTATTACAAAGATTTCTCGATTGGTTATTGTTAGCGAATACAAAAGTCGTCATGTGCGGCGATTATAGTCAACCATCACCATTTGTCGGTTTATCGCGACATGATTGGCTAAAGAATTTTGTAGACTATTATGAAAAAATTAGTACTGATCATGGAGCACTTGATGAACAATTACGCGAGTTTAAGAAACTAATTAGATTACAAACGGATAGAATCCAATGTGAAATAGCGCATAAAATAATTTCGGAAACCCCATGAAATGACTTCTGGGAAACGTGGAGACCAAACGATTTGATAGTAGCGAGTAGGAAGATAGTCAGAGACACACTTCAGATGAAGTTATTTAAAACGCATAAAGAAAAATGTGCAACACTTCCAGTACCGTTGTGTTATAGGCCTTCGGATACACGAAAACAGAATATTGAAGTTGATATTCCCAGACAGAGTGAAAAGCAGAATTTAGTGTTAAATGATATTGTGCTGGTTGATATCAGCGTCGTCGAAGATGCATTGCGCGCTGATAAATCCCCATGGACGCTAGGATACGCAGCGACGATACATTCTTCAAAGGGATTAAATATATCTGATACAATTATTTGGATGGTGGATAATCACATCGATTGGTCAAGTTTAGTTTATCTCGCAGTATCCAGAGTACGAAGAATAAATCAGCTTCGAAGAGTTGTTCTACACTATAACGACACTTTAATAAGTGACATTGTCAGCTATGATATATTCAGAAAAAAACTTTCTGGTTATAAACAACAAGACAAAAAAAATAATAGAGAATTTGATATTGATGCCGAATTAATAATTACGCTGAAGCATCAACAGAATAATCACTGCGCGAGTTGCAACTGTATAATGCGCTGCTGTTGGTCGGATAAAGATCCTAAACAATTTACTGTAGACAGAAAAGATAGCAGCATAGGTCATACCAGGGATAATGTGATGCTGACTTGTCTTGAGTGGAACAGACGAAGAGGTGCTAGTTAAGACCACGCGGCTGTAATTGAATATCCTCGGGTATCACTTGCAGTTGTTCACGAGTAAATCCTCGCTGAGGAGCGGTCAAATCCAACCTATAGATTGCTGGTCTACCCGTAGATCGTGTTATACTAGATATTTTATGCGCGGTAACGCTCCAAATAGGATCAGTAGCCCTTTTTTACCACCTTCAAGCTCTCCTGGTTCGTATAAATACCTAACAGTGACATTACCGAGAATTGGTTGTTTTGAAAAATCTTTTTGTGGTTGTACGGGTGTAGACTTCTTTTTAATGGCGTTGTTAGGTTTCATATTAATTGTTCGAGTAATCTCATTATTTAGCGCGGTAATTACGCCTGGTAATCTCTTGACCCATTCACGTGATCGTTTATCCTAAATAAATTCCTTAGCATATTGATATCCGAATAACCGCTCAGCAAGTGTACGATTAAATCGTTCAACAATTGCCTGATCGCGATGTAGTGCAGTATGCGTCAGATAGTGACATTATGATGCTTCATTGTTGATAGAACCGCACCCTGAAATTCCTTGCCAGGATCAACTTGTAATAGATTTGGCCAGCGTAGAGGACCCCTTCGACAAATCCTTTCAAATGCAGAAGCCACTTCAGTTGATGATTTTGTCTTTAGCGGCTCTGCTTGATTGTATCGCCGCGCAATATCAACTACGGTTAACGCTTATTTGTAACCACCATCATGTGGCAGAAATAATAAATCAGCCTGATGAACTTCATTAGGAAAAGTCACATTAAAAACCGAGTAGTTAATTTGTTTAGGCGGTGGCAGATAAATTTGCCATATCGCCTGTTTGGATAACCAATCCGCTGCAGTGGTATATTTCCCCTTCGCGGCGTTAGCGAGTTTACTGGTTGCCGCTTTACCCCTCCAGTATCCTTTTGGAGAATAATAAATAGATTCCATGTTGTCATTAATTACCGGCACCCAACATCAATTTACCTTTCATTGCCGATTTTACTAACCATGAAGCCAACTTTTCTTTGAAGGATTTATCAGTGATAGAATTCAACGCGTGAATCAATTTCACATCTGCGATATCTCTATGCTGCAGATTGCTGCTTTTATAAGCGACATCATGAGCATGACACGCTTTATCAATGGCGTTTTTTGGTTCTTCACCACGTCGAGGTTGGTTCTGATCATCGAGTCTGATATTGAGTCTGGTTCATTGTCCACAATAACTATATCCTGGAAGGTGTTTTTCTCCTAGATACTTCGCCCATGGTTTTTCCTGGGAGTTTAGCTATCTTGGCTTCAATATCACCGCCTCGTTTTTTTTATAATCCCTTTGATTTATCTAGGGAAACAAATCTAAATTTTGTTGTACTACATTGTACGCATTTACCAGAAAGTGCTGATTGGTTATTGCTAGTTGTAATCGTCGTCAAGTCATCTGTGCCAGTACGTTTTCTACACTTCACACAATATAGATCCATAATGTATATATAATAACATGAATGTAATTGATTATTCAGCTACCCTACGACAGGAACCTATTAAACAACATGCGATGTTGCCGAATTCAATTAGAATGATTATAATCGGACGATCTGGAAGTAGCAAGACACAATTGTTACTTAATTTGATAACGAGATGGATAAATGGGACAAGTTGTATTTGATAGCTCCTAGCGTAGACGATTAGCGATGTTACAATGTATTAAAAGATTTTAACGACAAAGCGGTAGAAGAATCCGGCGAGGGTATTATTGAGTTTATAACCGATATCGATGACGCACCGGGTATTGATGATATTAATGGAGATATTAACAACTTAGTCGTATATGATGATGTGATGTTAGACAATAAAAAGAATCCAGCTAGGATATTTTCCCGAGGCAGACACAAAAATACTGATGTGACATATGTCACTCAACGATACACACAAATTCCGAAGGTGATCAGAGATAACTGCAATATTCTTGCCGTATTCAATGGATTTGATACACATACTCTTAGAAATATTTGGCAAACTTGTTGCAGCGGTGATATGGATCATAATCTTTTTAGAAATTTCTTTAGTCACGCTCAGTCAATTCCACACGGATTTGTGACAATAAATTTATCAGATCCTCAGACGCGATATCGTGTCGGACTTGATAAAATATTTGGTTAAAATCGTTTACTGAATCTCGTAAAAGAATTGTTAACCCATAGCAGCAGAGGGGGTGAATTCCAACGACAATGGCGTCTTTTTTTTACCAAATGGACTCTTACAAGGAAGCGTTAATTTACCAAATAGACCTTTCTATTAAATATTTACTAGGAAGCCTCAGTTTGTCAAATAGACCTTTATATTAAATATTAACGAGAAGGAAACCTCGTCGACGCCTACACAGTTGGTCTGTTTTCCCCCTCTGCTGCTATTTCAAACACGTTATGTTAAATTAGCCGTCACATACGTATGTTTGTTTACAGTTGCGACCGGTGATTAAATTGTTGTTTTTATTTACATTAGGCTCTATTCTGATTAAACATTTCAAAACATAAAATTTCAAATGACGTACACTCATTCAACGTGTGCTCAAGAAACTGCAACTCGAGGATTGGTCTTGATAAATTGGAATTAGGAGCTTGCTTGTTTGTTTGTTTGTTTGCTTGAATTTTAACGTCACATTAGCACTTTTAGGCTATTTAGCGCCATACAATAGGTTAGATGTTAAAAATTAAGAAAGGGTTAACATCTAAAAGCGATATAAAAAAACATAATAGTTAAATGTAAAATGGTAAGATGTTGGTGACAGGAAATATGAAGCTTCCCAATCAACGGGAGATTTAAATGGTGTATGTTGATGATAAGATGTTGTAAATAAGAGGTGGTATTTGCATTAGAAAAATATTCTAGGTGATGACATACAAGTCATAGTTTAAAATAGAGATTTACTTCCTTTAGGAAATCTAAAATACAAGTGATTTGTATTGTATCAAAAAGTTCCTTCATGTCATGTACATTATAGTATTTAACACGCGTAGGTTGCAGGTCGGAACACTCGGTCATAAAGTGTTTAACAGTGAATGGCTAATTGCAAGAAACGCACTCTGGTGGATCTTCACCTTTCAGTATGTGGGAGTGGGTAATGTAAGTATGACCGATTCTGATTCTTGAAATGACAAACTCCTCCCTACGGATAGTTCTGTAGGAAGGAGTCTATTCTGCCAGGGTTGGTTTGATGGCATGAAGTTTGTTATTGACTGCATCATTCCATGACGCCTGCCACTTATGACGTAGGTACTTTTTGATACAAGGTTTAAAATGAGTAAACGGTAATTTAATATCCGATGATTCTTGGGATAGAGCCATCTTAGTAGCCCGGTCTGCTTCTTCATTACCTCTAATACCAATATGGCTAGGTAGCCAACAGTATACTATATTGTTGGAGGTACTAAGCTCAGAATTTTTGACGAGAATATCGACTAGTAATGGATTATCCAGTTTTCTATGGTGTAGCGACTGAAGTACTGACAGTGAGTCACAGAATATCATGCTATTTAAAATGCGTTTTTGTTCAATAAATTGCAGAGCATGGTCTATTGCTCTGATTTCCGCTGAAAATATGGACGCATCGTTTGGCAAGCGCACTTTGGTTATGTGCTTGCCACTAACGAAGGCTGCAGCAGCCTTGTCATCAACTTTTGATCCATCAGTAAAAATGTTTGTGTAGTTTTAAAAATCGTTGAAGAGTTCATGATAAGAATTCTGGAAAACGGCAGGATTTGTCTCAGATTTTCTCCCATCGTGCAACGTAAAAATCACTTTGGGTTGCTTAAGGAGTCAAGGTGGTGTTTCCGAGACAAACGTGTTCTGAACTGTAGGGAGATTAATTTTGATAGTGTCAAAGCTGGATGATATTCTGATGCCAAATGAAGGTATGGCATTTAGTTTGTTTTCGTATAAAGTTTTGTATTTTGGTTGAAAAACAGCCGAAAAAGCAGGGTTCAGAGGGTTTGATCTTAACCTAAGAGAGTACTGTATAGAAAGCATTTCTCTGCGGTCCGATAAAGGTGGTTCATTCGCTTCCGCGAGAAGGCTTTCGCATGGAGATGTCTTGAATGCTCCTAGAGCAAGTCTTATTCCCTGATGATGAATTGGGTCAAGCATTTTCAAATAAGACTTCCTAGCTGAACCATAAACAATGCATCCATTGTTTTGTATAGAACGAATAAATGTTCTATACGAATTGAGGAGTATATTTTAATCAGCACCCCAGTCAGTGTGCGCAATTACCTTTAGTAAATTTAAAGCTTTTTAAGAATTTAGCTTTTAAATTCTTGATTTGTGGTATAAAAGTCAGTTTTCGGTTGAAGATAATACCCAAAAACTTTGTTTCCTCAACAACTGAAATAAGTGTTCCGTCAAGAGTGAGTTTAGAGTCATCATGATGTCTTCGCAATTGACAGAAATGCATGCATACTGTTTTCGATTTAGAAACTTTGAAACCGTGATTACTAGCCCAATTGTGGATCTTATTGATATTTTGTTGAAGTTGCCTTTCAATTGTATGCATATGCTTTGAACGATAACAAATAAAAAAAATCGTCTACATATAAAGAGCAGTCCACACCGGGAGTTAAGCACTTGGTGATGCTATTGATTTTGATATTAAATAGCGTCACAGATAAAATACTCCCCTGGGGTAGTCCCATCTCTTGCTGGTGCATATCGGAGAGGGTAGAGCCAACTCGTACTTTGAATTCACTGTCGGAGAGAAAATTGGAGATGAAAGAGGGCAGACGGCCTTTTAGACCTAAATCGTGCAGGTCATTTAGTATCCAGTACTTCCATGTTGTATCATAGGCATTTTCTAAATCAAAGAAGACTGCTACTAAATGTTCCTTCTTGATAAATGCATCGCGAATACATGTTTCCAGTCTAACCAGATGATCGTTAGTACTACTAACAGAACGGAAGCCACTTTGGAAAGGAGAAATTAAATTGTTACTTTCCAAGTACCATACAAGCCGAGAATTAATCATTCGTTCCATTGTTTTGCAAACGCAGCTTGTCAATGCAATAGGCCGACAGATGTTAGGATCTTCGTTATCTTTGCCTGGTTTGGGAATCGGTATCATTGTTGCTTCTTTCCAGCTCTTAGGTACATTACCAGCAATCCATAAATCATTAAAGATTTTATAAAGTAATGTCAGAGAAGATTCTGGAAGGTGTTTCAAGAACTGGTAATGTACTTCGTCAGGCTCAGCGGATGTATCATGGGACTCGTCTAATGCCTCCCTAAGCTCCAATAAAGAAAACAGCTGGTTATAACTTTCCGTGTTGTTCGATGTAACTTTTAAACGTGACATTTCTTTTTGAGATTTTAATCTTCTAAATGCATCTGAATAATTATATGATGATGAGTTTTTCGAGGAACTATCAGCAAGAATATTTGCTATGTCACGTTTCGAACTGAAATTGCTATTGTTCATTTTTAGGTGTCGAATAGAATTGTGTTTCCTCTTTCCATTTATTTTTCGAATAGTATCCCAAACTTGTTTCATTGAGGTGCGAGAGTTTAAAGAAGAAATATATTTCTTCCAGGATGCACGTTTACATTCTTTGATTGTGCGTCGAGTTTTAGCCCGGGCAATACATTATTTATTTAAATTTTCGGGAGTTGGACGATTGTTGAATGAGCAGCAGAGAAGGTGAACCTCACAACCTTTTCAGACAAAAAGTCGATTGAATCCTTAAAAAAAAAAATAGAGCCTTCCAACGAAATCTCATATTTTAACCCCAAAAAAATAAGTCTCCATTTAGCAAACGGAGACTTTACGATTTTTCAATCAATTTTGGTCACAACGTCGTTGTCATTCACCCTCTCTGCTGCTGGAAGTTCAGTTCTGGTTAACAATGATTTTAACCGAATATTTGATCGAGTCCTTAGGACTTCACAAACAGACTAATCGCTAACACCTCCTCTTGTAGATCAATTAGATTATTGGACTGATCTGTGAGTTTGAAATTAATTCTGGTCAGCGAATCATTATGACACCGCATATAGACTGGATTAACCGGAGGCTCAAATATTAAAAATCCTGGAGGGGCTATTGGTGCGAATGAGTATAGAATATATCCTTGCTGAGCTTGATTTGATCGTTCGAGATTAATTTGATAGCTTCCTTCGATAACATCGCATACTAAATTGAGCGCAATCACCGATGAAATATTCACGTTGAACGGAGCGATATGTCTGCCGCCACCGTCTGGGTCATTATTATGTTTGAGGATTTTTATTTCCTGTGATGCTGTTTTTCTCCATGCATCATGAATTATTTTGAAGCCAACATCGATGGTGTCACTGAGAAGTTTTTTTTAGTTCTGGTACGTTATATCCTGGTAGTTTGACTGTTGGGATATCCTTGACGGGGATATTAAGGGTTGATGCAAACCTTATTCTCGATAGGGGGTTATCGTCATCTAATATATCCTGAATAATTTTCAAATTAAATGTTTCCATATCGTCGATAATTTTATTGCATGTTTCTACGACGCTGATAAATTCATCTCGGGTGAGAGAGCCGGATTTAAGAGATATTAACAACAGTGAAAAATCATTATTCATTGCTGTGAAATTTTCGATTTTAGGTTTGTTAAAAAAAAGATGCCCCTCTGTTCTTTCCCCTTCCTTCTCTTCCCCAGTATCGTGGTATCCGATACCAAAAACATATATTGTGATTTCGTGATCTTTATAACTCTTTATTGGATTATCAGGTTTTATTCTGTCAGTGATATAATCAGTTTTTTGTGGTTCTGGTAAATCAACGGTTTTCCCCCCTGGTGGTAATTCAGGCTTCCACGTCGAAAACTTTGCATATGATACCCACAGAATTCATTTCTACATGATTTGTTACACGGAGTCGTTGATCCAATCATGAGCCATTTGCAGTGATTCATTATACATAAATCTTTCATTTAAATGCTTGTTTTAATTATAATATGGAGGAGTTCAAGAGATTATCGAAAATTAAGCCCTGGAAAAATGTTAAATTCAATCTAGATAGAGTCTCTGATATATCAAAACGTCTAATCGGTGATAGAATTATACTGAAGGAGTTCAAGAGATTATCGAAAATTAAATTAAGCCTTGGAAAAATGTTAAATTTAATCTCGATAATGAGTTCAAGAGATTATCGAAAATTAAACCCTGGAAAAATGCTGATTTCAATCTCGATAGAGTCTCTGACACACCAAAACGTCTAAGATTTTGCTAAATGGAGACTTATTTTTTTTGGGTTAAAATATGAAATTTCGTTGGAAGGCTCTATTTTTTGTTTTAAGGATTCAATCGACTTTTTGTCTGAAAAGGTTGTGAGGTTCACCCTCTCTGCTGCTGAATGTTTTAATACTTCTCGGCGTTGTCTAATGGCTTCTTTGCATTCCTTGGTTAACCAATGTTTTTGCGATCTCTTACTGTTCGTTGAGGACCTGAGAATAGATTCATCTGCAATTGAAATTAGAACGGATGTAAAATGCTGTATAGCATTATCAGCGTTGAATACTGTATCATTATTTAGTATAGTTTTACATAGTGTTTCAAACATAGCCCAGTCGGCCTTCTTTATATTCCATTATGGAATTGCATCATCAATTTTTGAGTTATTTTCAAGAGTGATTGGAAAGTGATCACTGCTGTGAAGGTCATCAGCGACCTTCCATTCATAGTCCAAAAGCAGAGAGGGAGAGCAAATTGTCAAATCTATGCATGTGTACGTACCCGTTCCTGAGTGTAAATATGTTGGTGAGTTTGTGTTTTATAGACACAGATCGTGTCTAGAAATGAAATCTTCTACTTTATGACCTCTGTCGTTTATGTGATTTGATCCCAATAAAATGTTATGGGCATTAAAATCCCCGAGTAAAACGAAGGGCGCGGGAAGTTGTTCAACAAGATTGTCTAATTCCTTTTGTACTAGGTTGGTGTTTGGTGGTAAGTAAATGGAACAAAAAATAATCACTCGATGTAGAGTGACACTTACAGCAATGGCTTGTAAATGTGTGTTTAAAGGAATGACTCTGTGAGGAGCTCTATTATTCACAGCAATAGAGCCTCCTACTGAGGCCTTGTCAGCGTTTTGACAGTATGCGTTAAACAGGGAATTGATTTTAAAAGTAGTTTTATCTGTCTCTTTCAGGAATGTTTAATGTAGACATAGCACTGCATGATCGTGTTCATTTGAAAGCAGAAGAATATCATTGTAGTTAGCTTTAAGTCCACGACAGTTCCATTGTATGATGGTGTTCTTCATTATAATGTTATGCTGGAGATTCTGGAACTAGGTTAGACTATTCGCGAAGGAAGTATGTGTTGTTATTTGTCTGGAGGAAGCACGGGAGTATATTTAGTTTTATTAGGTTTGGAGCTACCTTGAGTAAATGGAGCAGTTTCTTCTGCATCCATGCTCTCAACGTCTCCAAACCTGTTGTACACTTTAATGGGGTCATCTGACCCCTTTTTCGGTTTATTTGTTTGTGCTTTGTGTTTCTGGTTTGGTGATTTTGGTGGTGGATTGTTATTAAATGTTGTCTGAGTTGATGTTGTGCTTTTCTGTGGCTTATAATTAGGGATATTGACTCTTGTGGTTGAATCGGGCTGATCTGTCTGTGTTTGGGCGTCCTTCGTGCTTTTTGGATTGTGTTTTACGACTGTGGAAAAGGATGGACCAGGAAGGGATGTTTTTGCCTGGACAAGTTTTCTGGCCTCTGGGTAGGGAATGTTGGAGTTAAACTGTACCCTCTGAATTTCCTTCTCCTGTTTCCATATATCACAATCCTTGGAACTGGCGTGATGTTCCTTGCCACAGTTGACACAATGCGGAGTTGCGGTATCCGGGTGAAGTGTTCGTGGTTTTTAACAGTCTTTTTCAAAAGCAAATCAACACATACACACGACAAACAAATTAAACATTAAACATGTTGTGTTTGCAAACCTTAACTTGACTTTCTACAAGAATGAAACTTTTAAATGTATTATGTTTCGACTAGCCTATTTGAACTTGTTGCAGACGCTTGACACTATTTTATTTTAATCTAGAAATAAATCGACCATAACGACATCTACTATTCTATCTAAATGTATGTATGCGCAAATTATATCCAAGATATTTCATTGCATGGTAGTAGCTATATGCTATGTGGTGACTAATAAGTCAATTTACATAATTATTTGAAAAGAAATATGTCGCCTGCAAAAGATAATCTTATGTGTATTTTAAACTTTTAAAGTGCATTGTTGTAATATTAATAGTTCTCTCTCTCTCTCTCTCTCTCTCTCTCTCTCTCTCTCTCTCTCTCTCTCTCTCTCTCTCTCTCTCTCTCTCTCTCGTACATGTATCTAATTCGCTAAACATAAGTTATGCTCAACTAATCAGAGTGAGGATATGTGTTATATGTTTTTTTCCTTTATTTTTCAAGTTAACACCTCTATTTGATCATCTGTTTTATTTTATTTAATTTTATTATATAAATTGTTCAATTTGGATTGAGAAAATTATAGACTTGAGCACTCATCTCGAATTATATTTTGAATCGTACAAAATCTTTCCGGATATATTTTTTTATTAATATGGAAATTTAGATTCTTTCCTAGCTCAACAACATCTTGATAGACGCTCGTGTATCTTTATTTCTTCACATTTTTTTGTGGGTTTGGATCTTTCACTCAATTTTACAGCAATTTTTGCATCATGAAGGACAAGTTCACGTTAGCCACGGATAAACCAGACATTATTGCTTGTTTCTGCTAATACGATAAATTTTACTCCGAAATATATCTTTATCGTCGAGATAATTATTAATACAAGTTGATCGTGCATCGATAACATCATTGCTGTTTATAATTTTGAATATTAAACACACATGAGATGCACCATCGTTGCAAAATTATTCATCGGCGTCACGATTACTTTCGATCAGAGTATTTGTCTGATGGACCAAATCTCGCCTCAGTAAGTCAGTATTTTTTCCGTCAAGATCAAATTAATGTTTAAATTCTAGATATTATATTATATTATATTATATTATATTATATTATATTATATTATATTATATTATATTATATTATATTATATTATATTATATTATATTATATTATATTATATTATATTATATTTATATAGTGATTCAAAGATATATGCAAGTGGCTAATGATTGGCTATGTGAAAACCGTGTTTGAAGTGTGGTGTCCAGGTTAGAAGAGAATAACGGTTTTGTGTGTAATGTTCTGGTAAAAAATACAGGGAACTGAAAAGATATTATGATAAAAAGATAATGACGATAATATTGACAAAGTCATAAAAGCGCTTAAGATTATATCGCTAGATTTCCAAATAATGATTTAGACAAATAATCATTTAAACAAATAATATAATGATATTACTACATGGAAATGAATTTGTAAAAATTCCTATCATCAAGAATCAGCAGTCATCTCACGATGATGTAAAAAGGCACTATCGAATAAAAAGATCTTCATTCGGCGAGATTAATACCTTTGGTTATTTGGGATTTACTGCTGTGAGCTCAAAACATTATTTCTGCCATGAATGTAGTTGTCACTGAATATTTGAAGACGATATCGTGGGCGATCATATTGATTCTGATCAGAAAAATAACTCTTTAGATAATTTACGAGCTGTTGCACAAAGTCAGTATTGTAAATACGGATTGACTGAATGTAATGACAAGAGCGCAAGATTATATGTACCTTCTGAGCCTGCTGAAATATATTTTGGAAATCTATGAAATTATATGGAGGTTGCGCTGTCCTTAGAATTAAGATTGTATATAAGGCTATAAATAGCTTAATATATGTTGTGCGGTCCTTAAAATAAAGATATAAAACGCTGAAAATGTTTCAAATATTTTTTAAATTCTCGATACATGTATAATATTAAATACAAACGAATTTTCAAAATATTAATGACATTATTGTTCTGCAGTTAGAATCTTAAAACATGAATGAATACAAATTCAGTTTGATCCAGAAATTCCTTTCTGTTTTTCGAATCATCCCAGCAACGATAGTTCGACAGTGGCTATTGCCTAGCTCGATAAGTGCCTTTTGAAATCACGTCCATTGACGTTGCCGACGATAGGAATAGTATAAACTACCCCTTACGGTAAGCAATTTCCAACAATGGCCAGCGTACCCGGACAACTAAGTAAGATATGGAAATTTTGTGCTGAGTTTTTACAATCTACAACCATCATTGATGCTGGATGATTAACATTATAATACCTGTTTAAATGAAAAAATACAACAGATAGAAACAAATCATTTGCATATTATTTAGATGTAATTTAACTGTATCCATTTAAGTACTTAATTAAATATTTGAATACTTTATTCTTGTTTCTTTGAATACAAAGATATCAATTGTAATATCATGATGGTGTGGCAATCATTTTACTAAGATAATTACATATTGAATATATTGCCATTTCTTGTATGTGCTCTGTGGATATATAAATACACAGGAAGACATGGCATACATCCCAATTTTAAGAGGGAGAGAAATACGCGTTGCATGCTTTCTCAGCTGCAGCCATGGGTAATAATAATCAGTCTCCTAATCACAAAACTCCAAATCAAGACTAAAAGGTGCAGATTGTATAAAGTTTATATAAGTAGATGCTTACATTAAAAGTTTAAGAACTGGTATGAGCTTTATGTCAGGAAAACATCATGAAAAATTATAACAGATACGCACATAACTAGGCATTAATTGTTTTGTAAAATGTAATATTATGAATATGCCTCTTTAAACTGACTTAACAAATTAATAAATTAGTACTGTTCATGCAACGTGATAGTTACCACATCATACAACAGGTCTTTTAAAAATATCCAACACCGACATTGATTGTTTTGACATCACCTAATTGTTTTAAATATTTCCTACGTTTAGTAAAACTTTCTTTTTATTTGGGGGGGGGGGGAAGGGCACTAGACAGATGTCCCACCCCCTATTTAAAAGACTTGACAAAAGTATGTTTATGTGTGAGTGTATTCCCCCTGATGTGTTGTTTTGTGCTTTTTAGGATGTTTTCTTTAATTTTAAACCCAACATTAATTTTTTCCCATCAGGATTATATATAAAATAGGAGGTATTTGGTCCCTAGTGTTTTCTATGAGACGGTTTCCTCAAGTTGGGTTTTAAATTCCCATCTTGGGTCCCCCTTCTCTTTTATTTTCTATATTTAACTCTGGATAGGGCTTCCTTGTATCCTGTGTATGCTATTCGTGTTGTGCTATTTGTGTGTTGTTACATACATACATACATACATACATACATACATACATACATACATACATACATACATACATACATATAGTGTGTCTTGTTAGGGCAGCCTTTATCTAGATCATATTTCCCAGTTGTATACAAGTCCATTGACCCCTAAACGGTCTTCACTTGTGCTGTTTATATATTAATTACTTCCGTTTAAAAATTTCTTTTTGAATTTTGTACAAGCATGGTGTACTAAGTTTTTAAATTTAAAAAGGGTTATTACCCATCCTTATTGTATTGATGATTGTATTTTTTTCATTCCATGACTTGTATATTTCCTTATTTATACAATAGGTCTACTTTCTTCGAGTCGGGATCGGGACATTTTTTAAATTTTATTTGTACTTCACCCGTCTCGATCATTGTTGTTCTTTGTTTATTAACCTATTTCATACCGAAATTTGTTTATTTATAATCACTCAAAATAGGCTTTCTGTATAGTTCATATGAAGCTCTACGGAGTATACATAAATTATAGGTCACTAGTGACTGTAATATGATAGCATGCATTGTTGGGGATCACATGTTTTCCTTTGCTAAGTCTAACTAGTGTGTGAGCTGTGTTGCTGTACTTATTTTCTTCTCTAGGTGAGTTTGCTTCCCAGCTCCTCCACGGGTCTGCTTTTTTCGCGTAGCGCCATGTGATTTAGCCCCGTTTTCTCGATACTAGTACTTCTCCTCCTGAGGTCCCTGTATCCCAAATTCTATCTAATGTGTTCCCCTATTTTTATAACTGGACCGCATGCTATCATATTCCTAACTATAAATTTTTTTATTTCATATAATAAATCGATTGAAAATTTTCCGTCTAGGAATAATAAGTGTTTGACATTGTATAGTTGCATTTTCTTAATATTGGTAATTATATCAGCTCTCTATTGTATGTTTGTGATACATTTGGTTATGATATGATTTTTTTTAAAGGAGTGATTTTTACACAGTTGACATTTAGGCGACACTACGATCATATGCCTTCTCACTGCGACTTCTCCTGTCAACCATGCATCATGCATGTATTTGAACAGGAGACTTTTCATTTTGAATGATCCTAATCTGACCCAGTTTCCCCAGACCCTATCCCAGTTAATATTTATGTTTTTTTTGTTCTATTTTATTTGTATCCTTATTTATTGTGTGTTCAGTTATCCATTTTTATGTTGATTTTGTGTCAATTTCCCAAAAATCCTTAGCGTCCCTATATTTATATTAAAGTTTCTTTATTGATCTTGGTTTCCTTGGCACCTCTAGTAATTTTTTAAGTTAATTATTCATATATATATATATATATCATTTTTCTGCTTCATTGAGAAACCAATATATATCCCTTGCCAAGCTATTTTGGGCTCTGCTTTAATTTCCTTAAATATATTGAGGATGTTGGTGTTTTTAATTAGGGTCGGGTGGGGAAGGCTTAGGCCTCCCCTTTTCCCTTCCCTATACAAAGTATCTTTGGTGATGTAATGCATTTTAAAACCCCATAAATATTTGATAATTTCGTTATCTATCTTTTTAAGTGTTTTGTTTTTTATGTCTGACGTTTTTAATTTATAATTAAGGTGTACATATATATAATTTATTGCGACCTGTGCCCGTTCCAATAGGCATAATGGCGTGAGCGCCCAGATTTGTATGTTTTTATTAATATTCTCCCTGATTTCCTTGAGGTTTTGTTTCGCCTCATTTTTTCCAAAATTTACACCTAGAGTTTTTACTTTGTCCTTAATTAAAGGGGGAGGTAGCCCATGTTGCTTGCCTCTCCAGTTTCCTACTAGAAATATTTCTGTTTTGTCGGGATTGATCTTTGATCCCGACACTTTCACAAATTATTCGAATTCCTTTATCAATTCATTATAGGAATTTCTGTCTTGTATAAAATTAGTACAATCATCTGCATGTTGCAGCATTTTTACTTGTTCTTTAATGTTTGGAACTTTAATTCCTATGATCTCCTGGTTTTTATTAATTTTAATGCTAAGTATTTATATTGCTATTACGTATAATAACATGGATAGTGGGCATCCTTGCCTCACTGATGTTTTGATATCAAATTTATTTGTTCGGTCCCCGTTTACCTGTACACAAGTTAATATCTTTGTACAGGCTATTAGTCCAGTTTTGGAAGTGTTTTCCAAATCTAATGTTCTCTAGTGTTTTGTATGGATAGCTTTGTTCAAGTCTGTCAAAAGCTTTTTCATGGTCTATTAGTACCATAACACTAGTTTGCACAGTAATATTTATATGTTCTATAATAGTTCTAATGTTTAGCATGTTGTTTTTTATATCCCGCCCTTTCGGGCCACTAGTTTGATTTACCTTTGTAATATTATCAAAACACTTTTTAACACTTTCTGCTAGTCAATATTTAAGAGTGAGATGGGCCTCCAGTTCATAAAATCTTCCTTATCACCCTTCCCTTTATATATTAAAGTTATCATACCCTCCTTCATTGTGTTGGTCATGTTTTGATTCCTTAGTGCGATAGTGTTCTATAACCATTCTAGTACTGGCGACAGCTCTCCGCAGATTTTTTTTTTTTTATATAGAATTCTGATGAGAGTCCATCTCTTTCCTGTGCTTTGTTTTTGGATAATTTCCTTATAGTCTCTATTATTTCGTCTTGCGAGATAAAAATCCTCACATACGCCTCTATGTTCTGAGGCAATGTTCTCGCATTTTGTTTCTCGTAGTTAAGTATCTACTTCTTCGTCTTCTATGTTCTGTGAAGTATATAGGTATTTATAGTAATTTTGTATATATTCAAGTATTTGAGTCAGTCGATATTTCCCTCCCTATATTTAATGATTCTAATGTCCGCCCCCCTCTCTTCTTAATTCCTTCTTTTAATAAAGCCCATCTGCGTTTTTATATAGATGTGTAAATTTTCCGGCTTTTATGTCCTTTCCATTTTGATATTCTTTTTTACTTGTGTTAACCTTTCTTCTATTATTTTTTTGTGCTCTGTGTTGTTATTGTTGTTATATAATTTTCCAGAGCTTCAGTTTTTATTTTACTTTTCTGATCCCTTATTTTAGAATGGAAGATTGCTGCCTCTTGGAATTTGTTTTTAATTTATCCCATTGTTGTATTATATCTAAATTGCCCTGAGTTTTGAATTTTTCTATTTCACTTTTAATTTCCTTCCCAAAATCTTCATTTTCCAGTATTTTATTGTTTAACTTCCATGAACCCCTTCCCCATTTCGTTCTTTTATTTTTTCCTATCTCTAAATAAATTAGCTTATGGTTCGAAATTTTGTATTCTAATATCCCTGCTTTTATGTACTTATTTGTTCCTAAAGATGTGCCTCAAAATTTGTTTATTCTACTCCCTTTGTTTTCTTTGTAGAAATAAGTGTAATCCACCCTTAATATATTTAAATGTCTGTATATATCAATTAAGTTCAATGATTTCATAATATACTCCATTTGGTCTTTGTTAGTTATGTCATCTGGTGTCAGTTTTCCGTTTCTGTCAATCTCGTCTCCTACCCAGTTAAAATCCCCTCCTATGATCAAATTGCCAGTTGTGCGCTTTTCTAAATATTCCGCCAGATTTGCTGCGAAAGCCTTTATAATATTATGTTTCACTGGCACATACACATTCAAAAAATTACTCCTTCCCATTTTAATATGAATTAGACTTCCCTTAAAAAACGCCCGTCTATTCTTTCCCATTTGCATCCTTGTTTTTTTAAATTATCGTGGCTATCCCTGCCTTATATCCTTTCCTACATAGTTGTTGCTTATAATTATACTATCCATATTCCTTTCAATTTGTTCTTTCAGTCCATTGTGTGTTTCCTGTATAAATAGTATGTCGTAACCCCCTATTTTTGTCCATTTATTTGCTTTTTCTTTATCTAAACCATTTATGTTTATAGACAACAAAAGAAAGTTTTGTTCCTCCAATTGTGTTGCTCACCAGGTTGCCGCTTTCTAAAAACGGTACAACTGGTTAGTTTTAGGTGTTATATGTCTATTGTTTATATATTAATAGTTCCGTTATCTACCTCTTTTTCTGGGGATCCTGGGTCATCCCTTATGGTCTTAATCGTACTATCTAGTATCTGAGACGTAAACAAGGTGTCTCTAAAATCATGTTTCATGGCAGGATCCTCAGCGGCAATATCACTTAGTGTTGTTGCTTCTTCATCTTTCTCTTCTTTCACACCCAATGTTTGCCCATTTTTTCTCTTGGTTGGTTTCTTCCTTATCCACTTGGTTTTTTTTTCCCTTGTCTTGTGTTTTCTTAGTCCTCCCTTCTTCAAATGATTTGGGCAGGGTTTTTTTGTGTGTCTGTTTCCTTTGTATAGAAGATGCTTCTGTCTTCAAAGGACGAATATGAGTTTACAGCTTTGCGTTTCTTTGTTACCCTTTTCCCCTTTGGTATTGGGGTTGATGATGTCAGTGGGATCATCTCACCCTATGATATGTTAAAGCTATCTTTCCCTTCCTCTACGTTCAATATTTCGAAGGGATTGATTGTTTGGATTTGAGGTTTTGCTGTCATAGGTGTTTTTAGACCTGTCTTGTTTGGGGTTAAGATTTCAAACCACTTCTCCTGCCACTCTGGGGTTTTGACTTGCTCCTTCTCTCTTACTTCTCGTAATAGTCTATTTTAGAAGTTTGGGTGGGTATCCCTACGGCCACGATAGCATACGTTTTCTCTCCAGTTGACATTTGTTGGTTTATGCCACAGTCCCAGGGGCCGTGTCCGCATTCTCCACATTTGGGGCATTTCCTGTCTGCTTCACAGTTACGATACCATGAGCGCAATTGAAAGCCCATGCAACAAAAGAAAGCAGGGAATTTCTTTGCGTCATCTTGGGATACACTGACGATCCTTGTGCCGGATGTGATGTAGCTCCACCCCCATATGTTTGCCATTTTATGAGATAGTGGTCTAACTCTAAGTCTTTGGTAAATTTTGGCTTTTAGTTCTTCTGTGTCCACCTGGAAAGACAGGCCGCTTATATGGACCTCCACAGATGTTTGCCCTATCTGATGCTCGAAGGGTGGATCAACATTTACATGCGCTGTATGTCCTTTGACTGTAATTGTATCGCATTTTAGTAGGGGGGTCCTCAAATCTACTGGGTACAACATATACTTGTTGAACCCCGCGTTTTGCAGGTCCGCTATGCCAAACATGTTTATACCCATTGCTTGAAGTGTGGCCAGGATCTCGGCCTGGCGTGGGTTTTTTTCTTCCCCTCCAAAGTCGAGTTGTTGGCATCCCGGCTGATGGTAGGCCAGTAGCGTATTTCCTTCCACCACTATATCAAAGTAAATATGTAATCTCGATCTCCTTCCTTGCATCGAAGGTCTTCGTTGCGTATTTTGCCCCTGAGGGTTCCCAGATTTAAATTTTTTGCTGGGGCCCCGCTCCCTCATTTTCACCCTCACCCCTTATGCTTTCATGACTTGAAATGTCCATACTAATATGGAGAGTGCTAAGCAGTTTCCAAAAGTAGAAAAAAATTTCAGATACAACTTAGTGGAGGTAAGACTCATTCAATTTGGTGATCATACTTTCCAAAAATTTAATGTAAAAATAATACGTTCTACTGAACGTCCTTCTAACCTCCATACATAAAAGTCAAAACATTTGTGTTTTGAAATTGCAAGTTGTCCCTGCTCCTGTTACTAATATGAATGGCTTCTTTTGAATAGTAATTGTCCATCGCAAAATGCCTTTTTGCTGCCAATCCTTTGTTTAAATCCATTGTTACAATGCTCTCCGGAAGTGAATAATGTACGCTCATTGCAAGAATGATAACTCTGCAATTGCTCTTTAAGGGAGGTCAGTAGTGTTATCTAACATGTTATACATTACCAGCCGAATATCGATTGATTAAGATTATCCAACATGTTATGTTACAATCTTTGGCACCGGGTAAAGACACGGACGGTAAGATATTCGTATCGTTTTCACTCGCGATCCAAAATGTAGATCAAACTTATCCCAGGTATACAAAACAAAATACATTATTAATATTCGTGTGAGACAACTAAAAATAAGTATATCAGATCTTGAAAACGAAAACGCTGTCATAAATAACATTAGTGATTATGAAGATTCATTTCTGTCTTGACTCTGTGAAATAATATTTGTTCTGATTTTGTGGATATTTTGGATAATATATCTATCAATCTGAAGAATTAGATAGTATTTTTAAGCCGATCAAATTTAATGCAGGAATGTTTATACTTGAGAATCTAATCTCTATCATGCATAATCATAATACGATGTTCTCGACGCAGTTCACGTAACTGTTCTTGTGTCAATACAAACGTTTCATCGCACTAAAATGTTCTGCCTCGACTGAAGGCAGTGCAAATATTGTTTTGATGGCATATACAAGTGCCTCTTGGTTGTATATAAAACCCCTCACCTGTTGATAAATTATAAAATATTGCTGTTTGATTAATTCGTAAATCGCCAACTTGATTACAAATCGTTAAGATGATACGTAGAGATTATTGATAAATCTTTGCTATGGTCAGTAACTGTGAAATGTATTCTTGATAATAACGGAATATAACATCCTAGATGAAACGAATTAATGGGTCCTTGTACAATCAAATCCAGAAGGTGTTTGAGGTGTAAATGTATATAGAATATATCATTGCTGAGTTTGTTTCCTTAAAATTTGATTGAAAGCTGCAATCAATTACATCACATACATCATTGACTGCAATAGTTGATGTTATATTTACAATTCATGGTGCAATATGCATGCCGCCGCCATACTGATCATTGGTATGTTTGATAAAAGTTGCTGGTGATGCAATTTTCTTCCATGACGCAACGATTTGGGGAACATATGTACCAATTACTTTTTAGTCCCTCTTTATTTAATTTTGGAACAAGAAATTCGAAATCGCCTGGTCCTTCATATTCTTATTTGTTATTGTATAACAATTGAGAAATGATTTTCCACAAAAGAGAAGAACGTGGTTTAATACTGATTCAATGAAAATGTTTTAACGTGATCTTAATCTGATTCTATTTGATTCAGATGTTATATTGTTTCAATGATCTGTTGTTTTGTATCAGTATTGTAATGTTGCGATAACGATTAAAACAGGTTTCATAATTAAATAATTGATTGACTGATTTCAGTATTAATGGGATCAGAATACTTTTAAAAAACAGTTTATGTAAATCATCTCACCACGGAAAGTATAAAGACTACACGCACCGCTAGATCCATCCCATTGACGATTTCATCGACATTGTGAAGGATTTATTTTTAAAACATTCGTTTGTGATAACATCACCACGTTATGGTTCTGGCGGTCTTTGATATTCCAGTCAAATGTTGGGTCATCATAACACATTTCTGATTGCTGATTTATATATATTTACAACATGATCCAGAGAATTTATTTCAACCTCAGCTGATAATCTTCGTTCACGAACAGTAATAGCTATTTTTCGATTATCTTCTTTTGATAGATTTAATTCTGTACTGGAATTCATCATTGATTTGTTTAATTTTATAATTGCCATTTGGAATAGCAACAAAGGCCAATCGGGACATTCCGTCTGGTTTAATTTGTTTTGCAAAGACGAGTAAATTATTCGCCTGTAATCCACCGAATGATTTTGTTCCAATATTTGGCCAACAATAATATACGTGTAATTGTGCAAGAGAAATTTCTTTTACTGAAATTGCAGTTGTAAAGTTGACGCTAAATTCAAGATTGGTCGAGCTTGCTGATATCATTGTTGTTTTTGACCGAGTTGTATTAACGACGATCTGTTGCCGTAGTTCTTGCGATGCCGGCATTATTATAATTAATATTTTTTTAAATCAGACGTAGTCATTGACTCGTAAATGGTAGTTATTTTTGTAAACTCAATATCTAATAATGTGAGATCAATAGGACTTGATCATATAAACGAAGATATTTATGAGTATGTTAGAGTTGCAATATGCAACACTACTCTATACTCACGTTCCTTTATTCTTGTTGCTGCATGTGAATAATTTTGGCAGTGATAGTAAGAACACTGTGTTGTTGTAGCTGAAACACAAATTGTTACAACTACTGATGCCATCGCTAGCGATGTTATTGTTGATATCTATACGCCATTTCCAACGATAACAGCGGACGCCGAATATACAATTATATCAACGCCTACGACAAGTCTGTGATTTTTAAAAATACTTTTCTGTATACTCATGAACGATATGTTTAGTTATTGCCATTCGCGCACCTTATTATATCTGTACTGTTGCACGATGATTGGGAAGCTCATTATATTTCATTAGGTGGTAGTTTGGCAATTAATGCAGGACACCAATGATAAATCAAGCCAAGTATTTTATCTTCAGGTTCCACTTCTAAATGTTACTTCGTCAGTTTGCTCCAACAACATAGATCTAGAAGAAGTGGATAACGCCGTGCTATTTAAGTATATATTGTTAATACTGCAACACCTACTACTGAGAACTTGAATATACATGTAACCTCAGCGCGATGTTTAATTATTGGTTGGTGACCATAATATTGACTCAAGACTATGCCAAGACGTAGAGCAGTAGATCTTGTAGCTGGATGTTTTCGTAAAAGACTTTTTTCTTTTAGTTGTAGTTGCTTTTGCTTTTGTTCACTTGCTCTAGATTATGCAACTCTTTCAATAATCTTCGTAACCGGTTTCAATAATTTTTTCTGAACCTTTTGCAAATGCAACCTGAGATTCCTGACGAGCTTGTAATTTCTGTCTGACATAATCACAGACGGGTATGTATTTTTGCATTGCCTCTAGTTACTCTGCAGCTAATCTAACTTTATAAGATTCCATCGCTGGTGCCGTATTATTGATATAATAAAGATTTAATTACAGCAGCAGAAAGAGTGCAACCTACATGAAACGTCGAGAAGGTAAACGAACAACCTAACAACATTTGAAGAAAAAAAAAAGATAGAAGATAAATTACCAAAATAAGCTGTCCCAATATATAAATTCTCTGTCAATTAGAAGATAAATTACCAAAATGAGCTGTCCCAATACATAAATTCTCTGTCAATAAGAAGCTTCGGTTTGCCTTTATTGACCTTTTATATTTCATTTTCGTTTTATTTGTCTAACGTTCTAGCAAAAAGTGTGTTCATAGAAAAGAAACAGAAAGAAGATTTCTCAGGAATGCTTTAAATCTATTGTCATGTTACTGAAAATGATCACTTGATTTCAATATTCATTCAGCATGAACTGGTCACAACATAATACAACTTAATGTGTAAGATGTTAAAGCACAACTGGCTAAATACTTACAAATTAGAAAATAAAATAGTTCTCAGCTTTACCTCTAGAAACAACCATCACCGAATGGAAAATAACCTTCTAGAATGATCTAATGAGCCTTGTTTACTTAGAATACACAAGCCTCTAAAATTCATATGGGAATCTCCAAAACCCCTGACACTAATCAACATATTCACCACTTCTTGTTTACCTGAAAAAAGATAGTGGATAACGAAACTATTACTTGTTGTTTATATAAATGAAATGAAAAAATAAAATAGTCAATAATACTAATAATAATGAGAACTTTGTATAGCGGCTAATCTTATGAAGCTCTAAGCGCTTTACACCATCAATAATGATATGACTACACTACAGAACAAAAAATGACAAAAACACCGAAATTGGAAAACATAAAAACATGCTGAAAACATATAAGATGCAAAACATGATTAGGTCCCTAAGTTTGTCCCTGCAGTCGAAACAGGTGAGTCTTAAGAGCAATCTTAAAAGGGACCACTGTTTCTTTGTGTCTAATTGCAATGGGCAATTCGTTCCTCGTCGCCGGGCTCTGGTGTACAAACGAACGTTGTCCATTTGACTTTGTTTTTACCTTGGGAACAATGAGTACACGATTATCAGAAGAAGAGCGTAAGGATCTGGCTGGTGTATACACATGGGTGAGGCTGGATAGTTATGTTGGACTGGAGTCAATCACCTCATGCAGACAAGGTCAAGTTCAGCAAACAATGTTACCATATAATATCATATAATAAAATACAAAAGTTTAAAACTAACAGATAAACAATTAAATTACATGTACATAGCAATGGAAACTAACTAGCACGCACTTCACTCCTTGATGTTTGCTCCTAGTAATTGGCTAATTAATCCGGGCAAATGAATATATCCAGGGTATGGAGTTCCAATAATCAAACACGTAACAAACGTGATCCAAACTTGAATTTTAAAACTTGAACTTTAACTTCAAACAAACTAATAACAGGTAACTAAGAATTCCTTAAAACGTGGCGCTATAACCAAATGTACATACTCCAAATTTATTACAATATATAGTAAAGCATGCCACGAGCTAATGTTTAATAAGTATTAACTATTTCAGTGGAAATAAGTATTAACTAGTTCATTGGACGTAAGTATTAATTATTTCATTGGACGTAAGCATTAATTATTTCATTGGACCTATAGATTAACTATTGTATTGAACGTAAGTATTAACTAGTTCATTGGATGTAAGTATTAACTATTTCATTGGACGTAAGCAATAATTAATTATTTCATTGGACGTAAGAATTAATTATTTCATTGGACCTATGGATTAACTATTTTATTGAACGTAAGTATTAACTAATTAATTTGACCTAGGTATTAAGTATATCATTGGACGTGGCCAATCAGTATTTCATTGGACGTAAGCATTAACTATTTCACTGGACATTTCACTCCCTGATATATCTCTCAATTTGTAATTAACATCGACAAAGTAGGTAACGGAATAATTCCGCACATTATACGCACTGGAATGGCCCACTGTAATGTATGTATCGTAATAACCCCCCACCCCACCCCGTAATTTGCGCAATGTAATTGCCTACAATTCATACCATAATTACTCCCAAAATGTATGTATTGAAATAACACCAGGGAATGTACTAATTATGCAAAGCTAATTACAAACCTATGTCTTAACCAATGTGAGATAAGCAATACGTTTGTACCAAGTCCTATTTTAAGGAACGTGGTCCAAACGGTATCAAGCTGGAAGCACTAACATCGTTTAAATACAAACCAGGACATTCTGCGCAGCTGCAAAATATAAATTACTGTGTAATGACAATGCATCGTTATAATTCCATTTTCCATTGAACTATTCACGACAAACACTGGAACGAACAATTGTCCAGCTAAGGCATAATAAGGTTACAAAACCCAAAATACATCTAAGGCGTTCGGAGATTACAGAACCCAAAACCAATGCGCAGACGAATAACACCGAACTAGAAGGATCTTAAGCAAGAAATCAAATACATTCTGATCATAGTGTGTGAGTAAATTCGAACATAAAACCAATATATACAATGTCTTTAATATCGTTAATGCCAATCTTTAACTAATGAATTTACATTTTCTCTGCATTGCAAAATATTATATAGATTACATTTGATTTGGTACGTATATCTTTTTCATTATTAATATCGAGCCTTGTTGTCAAAGCATGTGTTAAATCTTACTTAGGAAGCAACACATCTTTATAAATAACCTATTTTAATCAGGTCTGCTTTATGTACGCTGAAAATCGCTCAGAAATCTCTCAATATCATAGTCAGGATTGACGATATTCAGATCTGTGGCGATTGCCATAAGTTTCAGTCTGGCTGTTGGAAGATCCTTCTCCATCACCGTGATGTTTGCAAATGGAAACTCGAATCCACCTGCACCAACATCTGCGTGTTTTTCGAAAAGGTTGAAATTACCTGTAGCCTCCAATTGCTTCCATTTGGATACATAGGCTGGGTCCTTAAGAATATGGCTATGGAGGGACAGAATGCACATGATTCCCATCATCTGTCCCATGGGTATCGGATCGGGAACATACGGCTTAATACCACAAGAGATCTCGAATGCAGACAGGAGCAGGTCTGTTCCATATACCTTCTTGATCCAGTCCTTGAGATACAATCCGCCCATTCTTCCGTTAATCTCCACCAATTTCGGACCCGTTTGCTACATCATAAGCTCCATGTTAAAGACACCATTCTTCAGGCCAATTTCTCTGCAGCACTGGTAAGAAGCTACTATTAGCTGTCGTTGCTTTTCGTAAGGTAGAACACTTGGCATACAAGCGGTTGTCTCAGTGAAGGTTTTGCCTCTTGTTGGACCATTGTCGGAAATGAAAGCAGCAACAAGTTTTCCCTCATGAAATATGACATCAACGTCATGCTCTGTACCTAAAAGATATTCCATAGCCATCACCGTATTGCCATGACTAAGACCAATGCCAATGAAGTCTGTTGGTGTTTTTAATATAGCACGAATTTCCTTGTACTTCTCTTCCATTTCTTCAGCGTGTTTCACCAGTGTTACTCCAACAGCACAAAAACCATACTCCAATTTCAAAATGAGAGTGAACCTTCCTACCTTCTTGACAGTTTCAATGTCATCCTGAGATCTCAGTGGAGAGAATTATGACGTGTATAGGCATGTCTTCGGCCACTTTGGTATGTTGGACATCTTTTCCCTCAGGATAGCTAGTGTTGCGCTCTTGGGTTTAGCCCTCAAGGCTCCTTTTTTAGTTGCTCCTAGTGGAATGGAAGAAACGAAGTTTATGTATCAGCTAGTTATAAGTATATCCGAGCATATGATCGCTTTTAACCATAGTAATTAGGTACACATTTTCTATTATTATACATTATTGCAGCGATTACTTACTGTATGATTTTTAAGCAGTAAATGAATACTATGCAGATAAACGACAGGTTATATTAATGCACAAATTAAAACGACGTTGTTTGATTGTAACGGGTTAATAAATCAATCAAAACTGAACACATACGTCCTAACCAAGACCTCAATCACAAGATCTCTGGCAATATATCAACCACTTTAGCAACGGATCTAAATTGAGCATGTGGTAAGTGTTCTTTGTGCATTTATAAATATGGAAATTGCATAAAAAATTGTTTTTATGTATTTTAGATAAGGATATGTGTTCAGTAATTTATTTTTAAATTTAAGTAATTTATTTTTAAATTTAAGTAATTTATTTTTAAATTTAAGTAATTTATTTTTAAATTTAAGTAATTTATTTTTAAATTTCAGTAATTTATTTTTAAAAGAACGACTTATTATTATGAAGTTACCCAATTACTCCGTTGCATGTGTATTGTTTTAAATTGATTAACCGAAGAATAAGATAGCAAAATTATAATATATTTATTATTCATTAAACATGATGAGATCCATCTTATTCGTGGGCACCATTAATACATCTGCAGTTGAGTTTAGTAGCAATGTACAAGTATGTTTCACCATCACTTCCTTAAGTAAATGTTTCCAGCAAATGCGACCGAAGTTATTTGTGAGAGCATGATATTCAAGTATTTCTGTGCGTATGCTAATTGTATGAATGAATCCAAACTGCGATGTGCTGTTCGCTTGAAATTGTTAGTAGAATAAGCATCACATACCTGTATTAGGCAGTTCATTTAATGGTGACAACTCAGGGTTTCTTATTTTTCAAGCTCGGTGCAACTTAAGCATATATATTTAGGATTTATATTTTAAGAAATAAGTGTGTGTATTTAATACATCTTTTCCTAATATCTGAAGACTATTAACATCATATGGTTCATGCAGAAATAAGCACTTAGTTTGGATGATTTAAGGAACAGAAACAACCTCCGTTTGACATCAACTAAACGAGACTTTATATAACGTGGATCCGAACATTATTCTATAAGACCTTTACCTGGTAGACGAAGAAGCTCGCAACAAATGGCGGCTAAGGGCACATTATTCTCGACGAACGTGAGACAGCCATCTACCTTAATTTGGTTATCCTTAATATGCTTGGAGATCTTCATAGCGTGCTGCTGATCCTGTGTATGATCTGAAAAATTGACGTGGATGAATTCAGCAACGTCGTCCTTGGCGGAATGATTTTTATCCGAATCAACCAACACCACCTGCAAAGCAACACAAACACCTAACACGTTTCATCAAGTAGTTCTTACGGACGTGGTAAGAATAGTAAACGGGATTTAAATGAGAATTAAACAAAGCATTAAATGAAATTACACGAGAATAAAATCAGAATTATAGACCTTTCATTATTGACTTAGTTTATTAATAACGTATATGGCTGCTTTGATAGCCATGTCTGACCTCAATCACGCTTATGTGAAAGCAAAAGTTTGAAAGACTATATAAATTCTGTATAATATATTACAAAGGTTCCAGATGATCATCATCATCAACTCTGTCTCAAGTCTACATATGACTCTGAAGACACCGGCTTCAAATACATGATATTTATATCACTGATAATAAGTGTTTTTCATGTATCTTACATTAAACAAAGAGACCGAAATATATGTCGTCTCCTCGCATCATTATATGTAAAATGCATAAGAAAGGTTACAGATTAACATTATCATCAAATCTGTCTCAAACTTCTCATGTCACTGACGACCCTGACTTGAAATACATGATAATGATATATCCGATAAGAGTTTTTCATATATATTAAATTAAACAAATAAACCGATGTCGTCTCTTCGCATAATTAAAAATCACTTATGCTGTTTTCGAACCCACAGTCAATTACATTCGACCCAAAAGGGCCAGCTGCTTTGCAGAATTGCGTCACCGATCAACAGCATCGACCATTTTAACAGCAACAGCATCAACAGCATCGACCATTTTAACAGCAACAGCATCAACAGCATCGACCATTTCAACAGCAACAGCATCAACAGCATCGACCATTTTAACAGCAACAGCATCAACAGCATCGACCATTTTAACAGCAACAGCATCAACAACATCGACCATATCATGCTTCTAACCTAGCATTATATCTTAATAGATCTGAACTATGAACATGAAGGTTTTCATAGAACTCGATTGCCCTTCCAGTCACATACGAAACTCAGCAGTACCGAGGGAATAAAGTAACACTATGTCCCTCCTACATTTGTTGAGCGGTATTAATTGTGGTCGTAGATCACGAATCGCATAGATTACCAATTGCGCTATTAAATGGTAAATTCATCCATCACAACTGTGGTACGTTCATTTGTGTTGTCAGTACAATCCCATTACAGTTGAAATTGATGCATGTTTCATCACTGTGTGTAAGACTGCATATTTAAAATATGTTACTCGAAAACAACATGGACAGCATTTGAGTAAATTATACATAGTCGGTCAAGCAGTGACTGATCCTGACATATACTCATTTATTTGCACCAATATGTATTATAACTACATATGAAGTGGACAAATCTGGATTCTTGAAAGCTCGGTGACATTAATGCCTTGTTACAAATATAATAGATTATATTGATAGAGATATACGGTAACTTAGTTACCTGTATGCCCATTTCTCGTGCTGTTTTCCAAATAAACTGTCTACTGAAGCCACCTGCTCCTACCACAAGTACTCTTTTTCCGACCATTAAAAACTTCTGAGATCTTGTTATCATGGTCTCCACAAGAGGAAAAAACTGACATGCCTTTCATCTTTGGATACAAGTTCTCAAAAACCTGGCATTTGGCGATGCAGTTGTGACTGTTTACCGCAATTCCAACAGGAGTAAGTACACCGTTTCGTCTGGTGATCACAAAGTCAATACCTGAACATAACGTATAAGTAATTAAATAGAGAAGCATATTCTGCAAAGCTTTCAACTCCGACATCTTGATGGCATTGTTCACTGAAATATGCACTCAACTGTAGAACTGAAGTGATAACATTTATTGATCAAAATATTCAACCCACACAATCATTGAAAAGATTGAAGAATTTAGAATGGAGCGGTTCATGGAAACAGATAAAATTCGTTTGGTAACATTTGACGAAGATTCTAGAAATTTGTTGACAGGAAATTTTGGGAAATAGATGATTTATATGTTAGCTTTACCTTATATTCTTAAATCATCAAGACGGGTTTTGCTTGTTACATGGGTGGTGGCTTCTGTAGTAGTCAAGCCTCATAGTCATAAATGTTATTTGAGCGTTGGACATTTTGATGGTAAAAAAAAGAACATTTATAGACTTAATATTAAATTACATTCAGAAGGATGCTACCAAAAGCACAATGTTGAGCGTCTCACTAGCGTATTGCGCAGCTCTAAGAAAACAAAACATTCTGGTGCCTAATATCATCTGTTGTCTCGGTACAAAATCCCTAATAACAAACTGTTATTACTGCATTGTGAAGCGTATTTATTACGACACAGTAATATTGATAATTAAAACGTCTATATTGCAAAATAATGCTCTCACATCCAAACACCATTGGTTATTCAGGTTTTGACCAATTTGCACGAATGGGGTATTAAATATTTGATTTGTTTCCAGCCATATTTAAAAGATACTTGATGATTTGCATAAGAGAGTGAACAATGGATTTATAAAGCATATTCTCTCGATACTGTCAGCTGCTTGTATAGATAAGTTGAAAATATACATTCATTAATTTGAAAAGCAAATTTGTATTAATGCCGGTACATTCAAGTAAACTCGTTTAATTTCTATTGCTGATTTCTGATCATATACAATCAATAGTTGGACGGAGTGATGGACTAGATAATGCAGAATATGCTTCTCTATTTTTGACTGAATCAGCTGAGTGTATTGAAATGGTGGTGATGGTTTTAAAACGGATGCGATGTCAAAGTGTTTACAGAACATTTCAACTGCACATATCACACTTTACAATAAAGACATTGATCGATAAGAGAATAACATTCCATCATCTTCAGTGTTTTAAAAATGCTGTCGTTTATATAAGTTAGCCTAACTATTACTTTACAGAATATTTACTTGCAGTGCTTATATTTGTTAAATCCATTGTATGTTATTTTCACTCCTTATATATGTTGTTCGTGTTCGTATATGTTGTATTTTCAAACTTTTGTTTAGCGTACCAATGACATCAGTTTCTGCAAGAAGGCATCTTCTTTCTGATGTGCTGAGTTCACTCTCGTATGTCATGATAGTATTCAAAAGGTAGGAGGACTTTTCTTTAACATCTTTTTCAAACTTCTCTCTATCGTTTTCGTCAGTGACACCAAATCCAATCAAAGTGACACTTAGCGGTTGGCAAATCGTATCGTCTTTCTTTATTGGGCCTCTCGTGAGAGAAATTCCGCAAGTCACCTTAAAGTGAATGAAATTAGATTTGTGGACCATAATTATATTGATTTTCTAGAATTATGATGTTACGATGAGTACATCCGAATGCTTTGTCTTTTACATAGAGTATAAGTAACTTCTATGAGGACCTGGAGTTATTTGCAACGTGGTTAACAATACACGGTAATATTTATGTTTGTTTAGATTATAAGAATATTGTAATGTGTCTCAGCTATAGGATACCATACATCTGTACCTTAAAACATATATAATCACAAAGGATATATTTTGCGACAGATCACATTATATGAACTAGTAATGAAACTCTACCACCTATTAATATCGTAGTATTGTGAGTGTACCATGCCTGTGCTGCTCTAATCAATTCTACTCTGAAATACCAGATAAGGTTTAGTACAGTTAATATGAAACAAAACTTATGAAGATCTGCTTCGAAATAAGGTTCTAGGAGCACAAAACAGTCAAGACCTCGAGCTGCTGGCAATTAACAGGACACCATATAAGGGTCTGGAACTTTAGATAAAATGAAATAACGAAGACATAATTCCGACACACACAAACATGCTCACATATTCGTGTATACTTTACTAGTATATAGTTAAACAGTACTGTGTGCGGAATTTGTGTCTATCTGTTCTAAAATGAAGCACGTACACGTGGGATACATTGCATATGTGAAATAAATCTTACAGCATAGAAACAGATGTGCTCGAATAATATACATGTTTCAGAATGAATTATTGCTGCGCGTCATCGTCATATCACATTATATTTCAAAGGGTGAAATGTTAATTGTTGTAACGCTACCTCACTTAATGATCAATAACCTAGTCAAAGTGTTTAAATTATGTTTTGCAATTTCTAGATGAATTGTTCAAATTTATGTTCATGAGTAACGAGAGTCAATCTTTAGATGCTATTTCAGACTACTTAATACCCTATGCTGAATCCTTGTATATATTATTATAAAAGTCTGTTTCGAATATCAATCATTATTAGGCGAACTGGCGTATAACGCGAGTGACTTTCATATATATCCCACCATCTGCTTTACAAGGCAGTAGAGATGTATTGGTTTCAGCAGCAGAGAGGGTGAACAGACCACCTTCTTTTTTAGCAAAACCTGAGGCTCCCAGTAATATTTTAATAGAAGCCTCCGTTGATGAGATTACACTAAAGAAGTCATTATTATTCACCTTGTTTTTGCTGCATTGAAAATCCTTCGGATTTTTGAAAATCCTTTGGATTTCATTAACAATTTTCCACGATGAAATTGTTAACGTGAATAGACCAACTACTTTTTAGTAAACTGAGGCTTCCCAAGGGTAAAAAAAGACGCTATTGTCATTGGCGTTCACACTCTCTGCTGCTATGAAAATCCTTCAGATTTCGTTAACTAAATATCTGATCAAGTCCGACACGATATCTTATCCGAGGATCTGATAAATTTATCGTCACAAATCCATGTGGGATTGACTGAGCGCGGCTAAAGAAATTTCTAAATTGATTATGATCCATATCACCACCGCACCAAGTTTGCCAAATATTTCTTAGCGTGTGAGTATCAACACCGTTAAATACGCATAATAAATTACAATTATCTCTGATAACCTTCGGGATTTGAGTGTAACGTTGAGTGATATATATCACATCTGTGTTTTTATGTCTGCCTCGTGAAAATATTCTAGCAGGATTCTTTTGATTATCTAACATGATATCATCATATACAACTAAATTGTTAATACTTCCCTCGATGGAGTCAATGTTAGGCGCCTCTTCGATATCGGTTATAAACTAAAAAACATCATCGCCGTTAATTTCTCGCGCGGCTTCGTTAAAATCTTTTAACACTTCATAACATCGCTGATCATCTACACTTGGAGCAATCAAATACAACTTATCCCACTTCATCCATCTTGTTATCAAATTAAGTAGCAGTTGTGTTTTACCACTTCCAGATGGTCCGATGATAATTGCGCGAATAGAATTTGGTAACATTGCATGGTGTTTAATAGGTTCCCGTCGTCTCGTAGCTGAATAATCAATTACATTCATAATGTTATATAATAAATTATGGATCTATATTGTGTGAAATGTAGGGCGCGTACTGGCACAAATGACTTGACGACGATTACAACAAAAAATAATCGATCAGCGCTTTCTGGTAAATGCGTACAGTGTAGTACAAAGAAATTTAGATTTGTTTCCCTTGGTAAAAATTCTTCGAATTTTCCAACCAAGCTTTAAAAAAATAAACGAGGAGGTGATATTGCAGCCAAGTTAGTGAAACTCCCAGGAACACCGTGGGCAAAATACTCAGGAGAAAAGCACCTTCCAGGGTATAGTTATTGTGGACCGGGAACAAGACTCGATATCAGACTCGATGACCAAAACCAACCCAAACCCGGTGAATATCCAATAAACGCTATTGATAAGGCGTGTCATGCTCATGATGTTGCTTATAAAAGCAGCAATCTTCAACATAGACATCTCGCGGATGTGAAATTAATTCATGCGTTGAATGCTATTCCTGATAAATCGTTCAAAGAAAAATTGGCTTCGTGGTTGATAAAATCCGCCATGAAAGGAAATTGATGTTAGGTGCTGGTAATTAAAAATACGGAATCTGTTTATTATTCTCCGAGAGGATACTGGAGAGGCAAGGCAGCAATCAGTAAACTCGCTAACGCAGCAAAAGTAAAACATACCACTGCAGCTAATTGGTTATCTAAACAGGCAATATGGCAAATTTATCTACCAGCGCCTAAACAAATTAATTACTCTCATTTTGATGTGACCGTTCCTAATGAAGTTCATCAAGCTCATATATTGTTTTTACCACATGACAACGGTTACAAATACGCGTTAACCGTAGTTGATATTGCTAGTCGATACAAACAAGCAGAACCGCTGAAGACAAAATCATCTACTGAAGTAGCTTCTGCATTTGAAAGGATTTATCGACGAGGTCCACTACGCTGGCCAAATCTGTTACAAGTTGATCCTGGCAAGGAATTTCAAGGCGCTGTTTTAACAACGATGAAACATCATAATGTCGCCATCAGACGAGGACACACTGCGCTACATCGCGATCAGGCAATTGTTGAACGATTTAATCGGACTCTTGCAGAGCGGTTATTTGGATATCAATACGCGAAAGAATTCATCCAGGATAAACGATCCCGTGAATGGGTTAAGAGATTACCAGGTGTAGTTACCGCAATCAATAATGAGATTACTAGAACAATCAACATGAAACCTAACAACGCTATTAAAAGGGAGTTTATACCCGTACAACCACAAAAAGATTTCAAGGAACAAATTCTTGGTAGTAATGTCACTGTTCGGTATTTATATGAACCAGGAGAGCTTGAGGGTGGTAAAAAAGAGCTACTGATCCTATTTGGAGTGTCACCGTACATAAAATATCCGGTATAACACGATCTACGGGTAGAAACACTAGTGTTTCCAACGCAGGCGTTTCTAGACCAGTAATCTATAGACTGGATTCAAATGCTCCTCAGCGAGGATTTACTCGACAACAACTACAGGTAATTCCCGAGGATACTCAATTACCACCGCGTGGTCTTAACTAGCACCCCGGCGTCTGTTGCACTCAAGACAAGTCAGCATAACGTTATCTTTGGTATGACCAATGCTGCTATTCTTTCTGTCTACGGTAAATTGACGAGGATCTTTATCCGACCAACTCCAACGCATTATACAATTACAACTCACGCAGTGATTATTCTGTTGTTGCTTTAGTGAAATTATTAATTCGGCATCAATGTCAAATTTTCTGTTATTTTTTTTATCCTGTTGTTTATAACCAGAGAGTTTTTTTCTGATTATATCCTTAGTGATGAAATCACCAGTGACAATATCACTTATTGCATTGTCCGTAGAATTTTCAACAACAATTATTCGAAGCTGATTTATTCTCCGTACTTTGGATACTGCGAGATAAACTAAATTCGACCATTCGATGCGATTATCTACCATCCAAACAATTGTGTCTGTGATAGTTAATCCCTGTGAAGAGTGTATTGTTGCTGCATAACCTAACGTCCACGGGGATTTATCAGCAGAACTTTTTGAGTTTCCCAATGCATCTTCAACGACGCTGATATCAACCAGCACAATATCATTTAACACTAAATTCTGCTTTTCACGCTGTCCAGGAATATCAACTTCAATATTCTGTCGCCGTGTATCCGAAGGTCTATAACACAACGGTACTGGAAGTGTTGCAAATTTACGTTTATGTAATTCAAATAACTTCATCTGAAGTGCGTCTCTGACTATCTTTCTACTCGCGATTATCAAATCATTTGGTTTCTATGTTTCCCAAAAATCATTCATGGAAGTTTCTGAAATTATTTCACGCGCTATTTCACATTGGATTCTATCCGGTTGTAATCTAATTAGCGCTTTGAACTCTCGTAATTGTTCATCAAGTGATCTATAATCAGTGGTAATTTCTTCATAATAATCTACAAAACCCTTTAGCCATTCATGTGGGGATGCACCAACAAATGGTGGTGGTTGGCCGTGATCTCCGCACATGACGACTTTTGTGTTTTTGTTTAACAACCATTCAAGAAATGTCTGTAATACACTCAACGATACAGTGCATATTTCATCCCATATTATTATTTCAGGAATGAATTTATCGCCCATTCGATCAGGAGTCCATGTATCGCCTTTCCATCTAAAGAAGCTGTGATAAGTACAGGCTTTTACTCCCCGCGCTATCATCTCTCTGGCGAGTCTGTGAGTTGGTGTTAACACAATCATGGTTGTGAAATCCGTAGGATTTTTCCTACGGAATAATTCGATTGCACGAGTTGTCTTTCCTGATCAACCACAACCGTTTAAATAAACTGTCTTGTATCTACACACGGGATCAGATACCGGTGGTGCATTAGAAAATTCAGATTGAATGTCAATACGGTTACAACAAAGATATTTATCGTCGTTGGCAACGTCTGCGGATTCACAATACTCGTGTAGTTTTTCCTTTTTAAATCGCCAACATCCCCACGCTTCCTCCGAAGATGTGAATGCCGCTACATCCGATTTGTATTTCTCGTGGATATACATCGAATCAGTAGCTACTCTAACCGCGGTATCTGGAAATCTATTTATCATCGAAAATAGATTAATGCAAGCATAGGCTAGCATAGAACTTCTCAAGTGTGTATACTGGGGGTTATATCCATCATAGTAGGTAACAACCGTACCTAATTTCTCACCGTTGGATAGAAAAGCATCCCTACGGGATACAAGTTTTCCATGTTTCGTTAAATCCGCTATGATAAAATCGTATTCTGCGTTGTCTATGATCAACCTCGAAGAGTATTTTGCATTGTCATATCTTCCACCTTGAGTAAATTTACCAATTATTTTTTGTCCGAAATCTTTGGCTTGTTTATTTTTAATTTCAAATAACTCCGTAGACCAATTTATGATTTGTTCTTCATTGAAATTCAAAGAATTTCCATCTGGAAAATTCTTTCGTTGTTCGCGTATTATATGATCTAAATTAGGTTGTGGTAACCAATCATCCTTCTGCGCGCGATAGCATATAATAGCTTCGCCGACAATCAACGATTGTAACATCTCACAATCAATCATATACCGCAATAACACAATTGGCATCCACGCCTTTTCAGATAGATGTCTACCAAGCCAAACATAACTACACGGATGTAACCTTGTAGAAAGTTCAAATGATATCACACGAGCGAATCCCGTTAAATCAAAATCGGGTAATGGCCCATTAATCGCAACACGAGTCATTTCATGCGTGGGGTGTCCAAATCGTTTAAAATACTCAGAGCATTCTCCATACCCGAGAAAACTTCCAGGATAACACGCGGATATATCAATTGAAATCATACCATCACGTGAGTATTTTGTATTCCACAATCCTCCATGACCAAATCCGACGCAACTCAATTTAACGTGTTCGAGAAAATCATTTCGTGTTGGACGCCATGAGTTTTTCTCTCTTGCAAAGTGAGCTACCACTGATGGAACTGTGAAGCTATCCGTGAGTAGTTTTTCATGGAAACTCTCTGGTGAAAAATCATTAGCAATTGTTCTCATTCTAGTATCTAACTCTTCAAGGCGATATAATTCACCATTTGGTCTTACAAACTGATCAAATACTATTTCGGGATCTTCATCACTTCTAAGTAACCACACTGACACAGGATCATCTTTACACAACGCAACAATAACATCGAATAATTTCTCTTCATAGAAAACATCCTTACAAAATTCCCCGGGGATATATTTCACGATTCGTTCTCGTGGAAATACATTTACTGCAGGTGTCCACGCGTGTTTGTTATGATCAATAATTTCAATTGGAGCTCCTCGCGATTGATATTTTGGTTCGTATAATACTTCTCCGGTTATTGTCGTTACTGATATTGGGAATTTTAATAATGCTTCTAATTTAGCTATATTGGAAATCTTTGCACCATGCTGTTTCACTGTCAGTTCCCATTCGGTTATTTTCCTACGTCGCAGATCAGTTAGTTTATTTCCTCGGGATGCATTTGTGAAGTAATCCATTATCCGTGTTGCTACACAATTGAGTGTCGACGAAGTTTTCATAGGAGCTAGTTTTGCAATACTTGGTTTATCATTTAGCTGATATATTCCGTAAACAACTGCTGTTACAGGGTAAGATTTCTCGTAGTATGGTTTGTCAATTCCAGTTAGAATTCCTGGTTTGGAATCTCTGCTCACAATGACAAATTTTTTATCCTTGAGGATTGGTTCGAATTTATCTCTGATAACCCATTTACCTTCGACTCCGATAATGAATTTTATTCTGAAAAAATACCATTTTCGAAGATGCGAGATTATCTTAGCTGCTCTTGTATCATTCATGGTAGCATCGATGTTAGGTACATTGACATCGACATCTTCAATAATTCGAAATGTCGACCACGTATGAGATGCTCCATCATGCTTAAATTCATTAAAACAGTCTCTGATTTTACTCAACAGGGTTTTGTCATCTATTAGACTTTTTAGTATATTAGAGATTCTATCGAGATTAAATCTAGAATTTTTCCAAGGTTTAATTTTCAATAATCTCTTGATATCTTTCATATTATAATAATTAAAACAAGTATTTAAATAGAAACTTTTTATATAATGAATCATTGCAAATGGCTTATGATTGGATCAAAGACTCCGTGTAATAAATCATGCAGAAATGAATTCTGTGGGTATCATATGCAAAGCGTGAGAAACGGTTCAAAAGGTCCTCTCCCATGCATCCATTGTGGGGTGGGTGTTAGAGGCAATTCACAATTATGCATCAATTGTGGGGGTAGGCGTTATAGAGAATTGAAGCGTTATTATGACAAGCGAAGAATCAAAAATCCCGACAACGTCAATGACAATGGCAAAATCATAAAAAATTCCCAAGACTACAGAGAAAGATTTCTCAATATTTTTTCTCAGCCAAATAATGAATTAGACAAATAACATATATTGTATATAAATGAACCAAAATTTTCAAAGACATCCTGTTATTGAAAACTATGAAACTTCTCGTGATGGTGTTATTACAAACTGTAGACTCAAGAATCCGGTTGGTGCTCTGAATAATCAAGGATATTTGAGGTTTGATGTTGGGAAGAAGAAATATTATTGTCATAGATTCATATTCGAGGTGTTTTAATGGATTGATCAAGGATGATCTTGTTATTGATCACATTGATGGTATTAGGACTAATAATTCTTTATCGAATCTTCAGGCTATTACACAACGTGAAAACACCAAACGAGGTGGGACTGGAAAATACTCGAAAAATGCTAGACCAGTAAAATCAATTAGCACTGACAACGAGGAAATAATATTTCCGTCTATTACTTCAGCTGGAGTGTATTTCGATATTTGTTCTTCTTCAGTACGATTTGTTGCGGGTTTTGCACTTGAATGTAGAATAGCCCGCGTCATCCATTGTCATTGAATCAATTCATACTATTATCATTTACAAGCATTGAATCAATTCATTGTAAATACCATTGTTATTATAATCTATTGTTGTACCGTCGTCATCCATTGTCATTATAATCTATTGTTGTACCGTCCTATTTGTAAATACAACCGCCTGCACACTAGATCATGGGGTTGTAGTATCGTCCTATATGTAAACAACCGCCTATACACTAGATCAGGGGTTGATGTGCCGTCGTCATTCAATGTATATAATCATAATCGTTATAATCGCATTAAGCTTCTGGATATGCTAAGATGACCAACACCTTAGCGTGTCCAGAATTCATTTTGTGATTTTTTTAAATTTTTTGGATTTTCGTTCAAACAATTAAATAAATAACCCTTTCATATTATAATGAATTCTGAAAATCTCAAATGTGTTATTGTTGAAATCAATAAACTTAAAGATCAAAATGTAAAATTATGTTCAGGGTTAGATTGTGATCAAATCATGACCGATTTCGAGGATTACAATTTGCAGAACAGAACAGAATGGAAAATATGTACTCGCTAAGAAATATTTTTTAATTAAGCAAGTACAGAAACTTATTCGTGAGAGTTTGGTTTATCATGAAGACGTTAACGTGTTTGTACCACTATGTAACATCGTTGAACATAATCGTAAGCAATTAAGTTCTGAGTACGAAAACAGAAAACTTATTAATTGTAAGGTGAGACAATTAAAAACGTTAATGGAACAAACTGAGTCCTACCCGTAGAGAGCCTCTTGTTGTATATAACTTCCGTGTACATGAATGAACCCATTGATGTGAGTTTAGTCGCTTTGCAATTTTATTCATAGTAATTTTCAACGTAGTATTTTTTTTTACTCGGTGAATTGTAAAGCAATTTGACAATAGCGATACTCTTTCAATAATGGTAGGACAATCGCCGACTACACGTAACACAAAACAGCGACTGATCGATATAAATAAATTATTACCGATTCGTGATCGTTTACGCGAAAAACTTCAGCAGCGGCAGTTAATGCAGACTGATTTTTCTACTGATACACAGGAACTCTTTAAGCCTATTGTTGCTGCAACTACAGATGTGAAAAAAGCTACTGAACGAGCTATATACGGAAAGATCCCTGAGGAGGGGAAACGAGTAGGGAGACCTCTTCTCCCCCTATTAGAGAAAATAGCAAGACGATCTAAACAAACAAACAAATCATTACAAACACTTCCTGGTGATATAATAACCGCTGCAAGACAACAAGAACAACAAGAACAACAAGAACAAGAATTTCAGGAAGAAGTTGAACGATTAGATGATGTTGATACACCACCTGAACCATTTGAAGAAATTCAAGAAGAAATTCAAGAAGAAATTCAAGAACAACAAGACGCTGATCGCTCTCCTGAAAATCTATTTACAGTTGATGCGTTAAATACAATCAGAGGAATCAAAACAGACTTTGAGTTAGTTAAATTTACCCAAGATAACTTTAAAAAAAAGAAAAGAGCTGGTTATTTAAAAGACGACAAGTCTAGAGAATTTATAAAAGGTCAAGAAATTTGGGCAAATAAGGTGTTTTTAGCAAACCGGGGAAAAACTAAAATCACAAGAGAAACGAGTAATGATTATAATCAATTTCTAGCTATGGTAAAGAGAGTCGCACAACCACCACCAGTATACACAGCTGACCCAATCCCAGGTGAAATACAAATAATGGCAGAGGCTGATTCTGAGAAGGGTGCAACTGGTACAACTAAAAAATCAGGTAGTGGCTTAGTTGGAAACTCTTCGAGTGGAAACGCTAGCGTAACATGCCCTGGTAATATTCTTGGTGATATAGCACGATTAGAAATACTTGTAGGGGGGAAACGAGCTGGGAATATCTCACCAGAAATAATTAATGAAGTTGCTGATATTTGTAGGAGGTTATTTCAAGGTGGTATCATGGATATTGCAACATATCGAGACTTTATTGAAGAGTTAGTGGATAGTTATCATAGCGATTAGATAAATAGCAATTGAATAGAGAATGATCATACACTACAACCATGATAAACCAACTAATGTCTACGTGGTAAACTCACGATTGCCAAAATACCGAGCATATTATGGAGATGGTCTCGGTAATACTATAATGGGATTATTTTCAGGAATGGCTCCAAAAGTAGCGCCGCTAGCAAAACAATTGTCAATGAAAGCCATTGATGTTATCAGGGATAAGGGTATTAGCGCTGTTGGTGATCTTGCCACGAAGGCGTTTTCAGCCGCGAAGGATAAACTAACAGCACTAGTTCGACGTGGAAAATCTAGATTTTCAAAGAAACCGTTACCATCTACTGCAGTTATGCCTGCGCAGGTTAGTAAAATAATAAATAACGCAGTAGATGAAAAACTACAGTCAATGATTTCATCATCGTTGACCGCCCAGGATAACATAACAGCAAATATGATAGCGGGAAGTGGTCTTGGAAATTCAAAGAATTTCTACAAAAGTCAAAGACGTCGATGAAAATCTTTGTTGAAATTCGAAGAATTTTCATGACGAAAATCATTTATGATTTTGCCTTCAATTTAGACCAGCGGGTATATAATAAAAAATGTTCAAACCGAACCCTGATACTGCATTTGACATGGACGCCCCAGTACTCAAGAATTATTCTGTACGCGATTATCAATTTTTTGCCTATCACGCAGCACAACCTGATCTTCGGGGGAGAATCGAACTTCAAGTTCATGATACCAGTAAATACTTTTTGCCTTGTGAAGCCTTTATTGAAGTCGAAGGTGAACTCGTAGCTAATACACCATATGCAAATGACTCAACTATCCGAGTTGGTTTTGTTAACAACGGCATCATGGCGTTATTTGAAAGTGCTAGATATCTCATTGACGGAAGAGAAATCGAATCTATTGAACGCGAGGTTGATATTGCAACGGGAATAATCGGGTTAGCGAGATATTCTGATGACTATACTAGATCAGCAGGTCCGTCTATGGTGTTCGCGAAGGATATTACTGATAACGCTGAACACATTCAGTATTCTAGAGTAAAAGCAACACAGGCTACAGCAGTTGATCCAGCACCAGCCGGATATGTGAGACCAGCTGCTGATTTTGATGTCATAAATAATATTCCCGGTTACAACCTAGGATTTGCAACACGAGTATCAATGATGCAAGGTCAACATCGAAGGTTTTCATGTGCGATTCCGTTGCATCACATATTTGGATTTTGTAGAAACGTCTGAAAAGTTATCTATGGAGCAAAGCATACGGTATCACTAATGAGAAGGGGTGATGATAATAATGCAATCTGGCGCGGTGCTGGCGTTGCCGATGGTAAAGTCGTTTTATCAAAACTAACAATGTGGATGCCAGTGTTGACTCCGTCGTTGTCAATATAACCGCGATTGTTATCATTTATGGATCAGGGGGGAAAGAGATTATTAAGTTGGTTGACAACATCCACATATACCATGGATTCTAATATTGATGGTACACTTACATGGCATCTAGCATCAAAACAGGGTATTTCAGCTCCACGTCACATATTTATTGCGCTACAGAATACTGCGCGATTAAATAATCAAGAACGTTCCCATATGATATTTGATCAAATTGGGTGTAATGAAGTCTCGCTGAAAATAAACGGACAGCAAGAACCAGCAGAGGATATACAACTTAACTATGAAAACAATCATATTGCACGAGTTTATCATAACATGTTGTCGTATATGGGACGCGATCAAAATGTTGATACTGGTCTACAAATATCACAATTTGATTTTAAAAGTCTGTATCCGATTTATTACTTTTCGTTGGAACATCTTGACTTGATGAGACAGTCCGTCGTTGATATACATTTCCGAGCTCGTGTAACCCGTCCTCCTGGTCCAATAGTTGGTGGGGTACCTACTTTACTTATCCGGAATTATAGAGCGGTTGCTGTCATTCTCGGTGATAAATCAATGCTACTCGAAGGTGTTGGTGGACGAATGAGAGTGGTAGATGCACTAGTGGAAAATCTGTAATTGATTACATATTTCCATCTCTCTCTCTGCGATTTAGAATCAATCTGTTTTGTATAATGTAGTATAGTAATAATAATGTCACGTTGACACCTGGTCAACTAAAAAATTTACAATCCAAATCAGCTAAGCAATGTGGAACCACAATAACGCTGAAACCTAATCAGATGAATGGCGGAACGAATAAACTATCACTGACGAAAACTCAAGTGAAACATTTTAATAAAGCGCTTAAAGAAAAAAAGGAGTTCAGGTTACTCTTTCTGCGAGCGCTATTAAAAACATGGAAAAGACAGGTGGTATATTCCCGCTGTTAGGGTCGATTCCAGGATTGATTGCCGCAGCGGCCCCAGCGGTAGCTAAAGCGGCAGCGTTAGCGGCTATTGGTACCGCGGCAGGAATGGCACTAAAAAAGGCAACGGGAAAGGGTTATAAAAAAAAGGGGAAAGGTCTAAGACTACCAGGAGCCCCACACACGTGGTACAAGGGATCGGGGTTAAGAATCCCAGGAACGGTTTACTAGTGAAAAATCTTCCAATGTCCAATTTTGATTTAATTGATGCCGCTAAAAAAACTCGCGATTAAAAACTTCAGAGGTGTTTTTATGAAAGATCAGTTACCGGCACAACCTAATCACGTTGAAACGGGTATTATTAATTTAGATAACAGCGATGGACCTGGAACCCACTGGGTTGCATACGCGATTGATCCACGTGGGATCATTTATTTTGACTCATATAGACTAGCGCCTCCGAAGGAATTTATGCGTTATATTAAAGATTTGAAATATAATATTTTTTATTCCACGTTACCAACGCAAACGATGATTGACCCACCCATATGTGGTAATGAAGTATTAAACGTACTTGATGCTATTTCAAAGGAATCTTTGATGAAATTGCAGAGTAATCCACCTCATGTAGTAGTAAATGAGTATGCTAGCAGTCGTTGGATTGAAAATCTTTAAGATTTTAAACAGAGAAAAGATTTCTATGATAACAATGATTGATATTTGGGGACGACCTTTATCAGCGCTGAAGAAACCGGATACTGATGGAGTTGAAACCCTTGATAAAAAGGATGTTAAAAAAATAATCGAAGATGAAATATCCGAAACGTTGAACCTAGTAGGTGTTGATCCTGGTGAAATAGTTGTATTTGGCGATCGTGAGGGTAAATTGAAAACTAGTAATGTCTCCCTCGATAATATTTTAGTTAAACGACGAGACGCAGTAGAGGATACTATCGCGTTATTTTCCGAAGGGGGTAAACTCAAACCAGGTGTACTTATTTCAACGATCACGGATAAATTAGCAACATTCGATAACACGGTGAATTCATTGAAATCGCTCAATGATAAGTATGACGATCATATAGTTGCATTTGATCAGTTTACTACAGTACAAAGTAATATAATTGACAAAATTGATAAACCCCTGCTAGAATTTTTTGGAAATCCACCAGTGACCACACCAAAACTCACCTCGATAAAAGATTCTATGTTGGAACTAGCAACTCTTCAATCCGAATATGAAAAGCACGTGAAACAGTTTTCAATGTTTCGTAAAAACCTCATTGATAAGTTTATTGGAACTCCATTCGATAAAATTGAAATAACCCTTCCTGATATTAAAAAGGCTGTTGATGATCTAAAAACATTCAACGACGCAATGAAGGATGATACAGCGAGGATGATAAGCATTATTGAAAAAATAAAAATTCCTCATAAGAGCACTAACAATATCGTATACACGATTCAACACGGTTCATTTGCGTGGACTCCCACAACTAATATTTTACACGTAACCGCAGCCGTCAAGGGTATTTATCGATTAACAATAGTATCACCGACTCAATTCAATATATCATCAAGTAGTTCATCCGGAGTCAATAATACAGTATCAACGATCATCGACAAGGATGTATCTGAACAGTTCACGATAACGACCGTTGATAGAAATTTAGTCAGGGTTTCAGTAACGTGGTACGTAGAATTCGTGGTGGATTTAAGTAAACAATTAAATTGAAAATCCTATGGATTTTTACTAGTGGTTTCAACTGAAAACGCTAGCAATTTGAAATCAATTGAAAACGCTATTTTAAAATAAAATGACAATCCTTCAGTGTATCAGTATCGCTATGATCAGGTCAGAGAATTTCAAACTAAACTCAACTCGCTGTGTGAGGAGTATCAAACAAAAATAAAAAAAAATATCAGCGAAGAATAACCGCGGTTGATATCACCGTGTATTCGGTATCGGGCGTAATCACTGCTGCTGGAATTATACTATCTTCGGTTACAATGATTGCTCCGATCGTAGTTCCAATAGCTATTTCCGCGGTGGCTGTAATTGCAGGTGTGCTAACCGGAATCACAAAAAAAATATCGTGTAGCCAGAGTAAACTACACGACTATGAAATTAAATTTCACATTGCATCTACCGGTTACTCGCAATTATCCTCGTTGATATCGTCGTCGTTGGATGACACAACAATATCAGATAGTGAATTCTAAACGATGGCTCAATTGTATAAATCAACAATGCTAAAATTAGAGCAGAATAATAATAATAGCAATGTCGTCACAAGAACTGCTTCAGCAGATAGTGAAAAACACAACTCCGGTGCAAACTAGTATGATATCAATAACCTCAACGAATCCTGAATTCAGTGTAAATTTCCCTACTCCGGTTCCAGTGAGCGAGATCGCGCTGGCAAAACTACGAGTTTATCATAGCTGGCCCAATATCAGATCTGTAGCATTTGGTGGTCAACAACCAAATAATTCCTTGGTATTCGCGTGGAAAAATCGTGAAGATGGAACTCCAGACTGGAATGTTGTTTCAATTCCAACTGGGTCACATCAAATCGAACAAATCAATAACGAATTACAACGAAGAATAAAATCAATCACTGGAAAAGAATCCAAAATCGCTATAACGGTTCACGAGCCGACGTTATCATCTACTATCGAGATTAATTCCCCTGCGTATGCTGTGGATATTTATCAGAGTTCTATAAGATCAGTATTAGGATGGCCTGAATTACCGCCTAGACGAGAAACCGTTAATATACCAGAACCTGTAAAGGGCGATTATATCACCGACGTGATAAAAGATAATCCATTGAAAAGTTATCAAGATTATTATTCCAACAAGTTTATGAAATATGACAACTATAATAATTTGACATTTCACCCTAGTTTAATCGAAGAAAATTTTACAGCGATGAATAATGATTTTTCATTATTGTTAATATCCCTTAAATCCGGATCTCTCACCCAAGATGAATTTAACAGCGTCGTACAAACAGGTAACAAAATCATCAACGATATGGAAACATTTCACGCGAAAATTATTCAAGAAGGAGGTGTTAAAATTTTGCGAAAATGGGGAAAACCCGGAGACAGCGCAGAAGATCTCCCAAAAATTAAAATTCCTGGGTATAAACCCGACGAATTAAAAAAACTTGTCAGGGAAGCCATCGATATCGGGTTTAAGAAAATCCACGACGATTGGAAGAAATTATCACGACAACAAACAAATATTCTGGCATTTAATAACGACCCAGATGGTGGTGGTAGACATATCGCTCCTCAAAATGTGAATATATCCTCAGTGATTGCGCTGAATTTAGCATGTGACGTTATCGAAGGAAGCTATCAAATAAATCTCGAGCGATCAAATCAAGCTCAGCAGGGATATATTCTATATTCATTTGCACCAACAGCTCCTCCAGGGTTTCTAATTATTGAAAACCCAGTTAATCCAGTCTTTATGCGATGTCATAATAATTCTTTAACGAGAATTAATTTCCGACTTACTGAACAATCTAATAATTTGATTGATCTGCGAGGTGAAGTTTTGCAAATTAGTCTGTTTGTGAAATCGTAGCGATTTTCAATCATAAGTGATTTTCGATCGTAAAGGAAAAACTCCTTGAATTTTCACTTGCAATTTCAAAAATTGTTAACGAAATCCGAAGTATTTTCATAGCAGCAGAGAGTGTGAACGCCAATGACAATAGCGTCTTTTTTTACCCTTGGGAAGCCTCAGTTTGCTAAAAAGAAGTTGGTCTATTCACGTTAACAATTTTCATCGTGGAAAATTGTTAATGAAATCCAAAGGATTTTCAAAAATCCGAAGGATTTTCAATGCAGCAAAAACAAGGTGAATAATAATGACTTCTTTAGTGTAATCTCATCAACGGAGGCTTCTATTAAAATATTACTGGGAGCCTCAGGTTTTGCTAAAAAAGAAGGTGGTCTGTTCACCCTCTCTGCTGCTGCTTCGTTTGAGAGATTTGTTGTCCTAAAATGTCTGGTAATGTATTTAAATGATAACAGTTCTGCCAAAGCATAATCCAGTAGTGTACTTACAGGAGTAATAAGACATTTATAGAATACTAGAAACGACCACCGAATAAGTTTCAAAGTGATGTTTAATGTAACCATCGTGAGACATTCTTCAAAGATAAATATCGTTCCTGTTAAAATCAACAACGTCTAGAAGTCCAATCAAAACTTATTAAGATAAAAGGGGAACAGACAAAACTTGAACTTGCAAGCTTTGTGATGGATATAATTCTATAACAGAGCGTCAATTTAATGCAAACAATATTAGTACAATTCCCAGAAAGTCGGAATTGTGGGTAAGGTTACAACAATGAGTTGACCTTTAAAGCCTAACAATCAACGTTAACAACATATTTTTGTGCGTCTTATGAAGAACCAGTGATCGATTATAAATAATATCGGAAATGCGCTATTTAATGATTACTCTATTCATTATGTGTATAGGGAAATGTTAAACATATTAATATTTGTGTTTATTGCAGTGCTTGTTTGTATTTAATTATCATATGCTATAGCGTACAGAACTATCATGCATATAAAATGTGACAAAAACGGACATTTGTGGTCACAGGTGTATCCATATGATTTCGACATCCGATTGACCTCATACAAATAGTACTGTCCTTTGTACTAGACCATCTGGGCCCTGAAAAAAAAGTTAAAAATAGAATGCATACAGAAGTAACGAATACATATAAGCTCTGTGGGGAAGAACATACAATTAGTTTTATAAAAATAAACTTTGTAAGTATTTAGTATTTCCCTTCAGCGCTCCATCTGTATTTCCCACTTTCACAGAAGCGATAAATGGATAAGTCTTCGAGAACGGAAAATAAGGACTAACATGTAATGTTTGCTAAGAAAAGGAGAGAACGTATGTCAGTGAATTTAAGGAGAAGTAAGAATGGTACTGAGAATAATACAGCGCAATTACCACCAATATTGATTTATTATGTGGAACAGATGGTTGTCTGCCTAGATCTTAATCGTAGGTGTATGTCAATCACGAAGAAAAATTAGTTGGCATTTATTATATTAAACCATCAAGTAATTCTCATCTTGGGTTGCACTAAACCCATATTCTTACCGTTTATGACATTGTCTGGTTTGACTGTCTCAATGAAGGCTTCCAACAGCACAGCGTCTCCTTGATTAATCAATACAAAGAGTTCCACTACTTTTTTGATAATACCTTCATGGTCATTACTACAGTACAATGTCAGGCTGCTATTTTCGTGCCATATCATACCGGACGTTTTGACAACAATCTAAGTACAGAAATAGAAATACAATACATTTTTTGGTTATTAGCGTCTACCAAATAGATATTTAATCAACGTTTTGAGTATCAACATGGCAAAATGGCAATTAATAACCAAACATATGACGTACTGTTTATAGACGAATATCTATCTATCTATCTATCTATCTATCTATCTATCTATCTATCTATCTATCTATCACTCTCACTCTGTGTATATATATATATATATATATATATATATATATATATATGTGTGTGTGTGTGTATGTATATAAGGAGAGAGAGAGAGAGAGAGAGAGAGAGAGAGAGAGAGAGAGAGAGATTGTTTAATCAATGTAACCTCGATCGACTAAAACTTGAACAACAGTTAAGAATGTTCAAACATATCAATGTATGCCTTTATTGTTTACCAGTAGCATCTCTGAAAAACAAACACTGGAAGATTGTTTGAAAAACTAATAGCCTAAATTCTATAATGAAAGTAAAGCCACAAATTTATTTTCCCTTTTGATTGCATCTCGTTTGGTCAAAACAATATAAAAACAAGGGAAGGAAAAGGTCGTATTATATTAGGAAATTTCATTGGATATGCAAAGTAATATTGGAAAGAACATGTCAGTTAAAACGGATTGTGTATAAAATGATTGGTGATCGAATTAATTTATATTTTAATATTTAATGAATCAACGAAATCGTTTTCTTACGATTGCCACTTCGTTTTGAATACAGTTTTCAAGGAATTTACTGACTTCAGCATTAGTGATGTTTTCCAAATCCGTTTTCTTGTTATCGACGTGAACAATAGAGCTACTTGTTGGAGAGTCAAGATTATCCTATATTAGAGAAAGAATAAAGAGCCGATTGACCCAAGGCATTATTTACTCGTAGTTTGAGTAACCTTCTGCTATTCTGTGTATTGTTACTTCTCAGGTTGGGATGAGTCACATATTCCCATAAGTAAGGATCTATGCAATTTGGGCCTTAATGAGACAGACTGGTAGACAATTGGTAGCCTAAATGAGACAGATTGGTAGACATTTGGTAGCCTTAATGAGACAGATTGGTAGACAATTGGTAGCCTTAATGAGACAGACTGGTAGACAATTGGTAGCCTTAATGAGACAGACTGGTAGACAATTGTCAATTTATGGTGATCAGATATGTACTCTAATAGAATCCCTAAATGCTATAAACTTAAACAAGAACCGATATTATCTTGAATTTCAATATACAATTTAATGTTAGTAGAACTCCCATCTCTTTTTTGTTTTTAAAAACCTTTTTCCACACAGATATATACATTTGAACACCTGGTAAAATGAAACCAAAACGGAAAACAAATGCAACGGTTTCTTACCGTTTGTGCAAAGGTGTGTAGAACTGCAATTTGTGTCGGACGAATCGATACCATAAGCCTCAACAAATGAATATTAGCTGAATAAAATTAACTGAAATATATACTAGCTATCATGCAAACGTTTTAAATTGTACAGGTTTCAACAGTGATTAGGACATATTTCTTAAACAGGTAATGTCCAATTAACTGAAGTTAAATTTAACTAAGCTATCAAATAGAAATGAACTAGATATTTATAAAACAAGTAATTTGTAGTGCCACCGGAAGTTATATTATCAATAATATTTGAATCCGTGTATTTAACGAATTACTAGATTCGCGCTTTGTTTAAGAACAACGCAGAAATAAGCTATGCACACCTCAATGTCCGTGCCATCTTCCATCTGCCCATGTGTGCTGGCGTTGTTGAAGAAATTCATAAAGTATATGACCCTGCGTGGAGGAGTATACTTCTCCAAAAAAGTTTGACCAGCAACCCCAAATGCAATGGCTTTGTGGACATATAGCGAATACAGTCCTTAAATGCTCTTGGAATTCTTCTTGGACAACCAGGTTGACGACAAGACCAGGAGCATATCCCCAGGGCATCGTATTTCGCCTAATTGATGCTATATATATATATATATATATATATATATATATATATATATATATATATATATGTGTGTGTGTGTGTGTGTGTGTGTGGAAAACTGATTGAATTTCTTTATTCTGTGTTATTCTTCGAAAGAGATGTCGTTAAGCTATATTCATCACTAGATAATTTAAATAGGATTAAAATGACAATGATCAATCCAGAACATTCTGAGTGAATTAAGTATTATTAAAAGTATGATGATGGACGATTGTCCTCGGAAAAAAGTGTGTGCTTCAATCACCTTAACTTCTATGCCAGTAGGCTAAGCAAGAGAACTGCAAAATATATCATCCGACAAATAACATTTATATATGCTGTACATCATATCAAAAAAAGCATATCACCGAAATACCTGGAGATGTATTAGTGGATTATCCTATACAAGTACTGAATATGACCAAACCAAATATTAATCTTGGTGTGATTGATGGTCGGATGGATCCAGAGTTAGAGTAAATATTATCGACTCTTGGAGATTAGTTCTACAATATATACATATTAGTTGTAACAATTGTTAGCTTTTGGTGGAATGTTCAAACTGTAATTGAATATTATTAGCAGATATCAACAGCAGGATAGTATTGGTAACAAAATAAGAGATATAAATGTGAATAAACAATCTTAAATACAATTGTATCTGTCAATAATTTATAATTACTTAAGAATATTTGTCAGAAGTGGAATGTTTGAAAGCTGTGTTCCCGTAAGACAAACGATAAATAGGGTAATGTATTCAAAAACTCATATAATTACTATAACTGCACATCGACTGATTTTATTGTCAACTTTGATGGATGGAAAAGAGTAAAGGGGCCAACATAACGTATATGAATTGTCATAACATTTGTATAATGGGTGTCAACAAAAGCACGAGTTTTGAAAAGAAAATATCCACGAGTATGCAAAAGTTGAAAAGAGAAACAACATTAGGTAACATATTCCAAGCAATGACTCAGACGTTGATACTTATCCGTTCGTAGTCGCCTTAAATTATGGTAAGTAAACATTAAGACGAGCAACATGGAAATCAACCTACCAACTCAGAAGAACTTCATCCACATTAATAGTTCAAACGCTGTACAAACTCTGCGAGAATCATCTGCGGCCAGGCATGTTCTGATTTAAATCTTTACTATCACACATACCATTATATGTGTTGTAGTATATATCCCTCTGATATGTTCCCCGATCAAATCAAGGCTGATAATCTAATCCCTACTATATACCGACCCCTACCTTCTGCAAATAGGATAATTGGTCATTGCATATAATACAGGGGCACCAACTCCTCTCGATTAGTTCACATTGGCTCCTACATATGTCGTTTGTTTAGGCTTTCGGAGTGTCCATCACTGAAATTAACAACCATCCCGAAATCCAGTGAATATTTGTTTATTTATATTACACTTATTGAAGATTGCGGTTATTAACTGTTTTTTTTTCTTATAATACAGGAACACAACTCTTGTCGAAAGTTCACGTTGGCTCCTTTATTTTGTTTTTTTTAAAAAGTTGGTATATGTTATATTTTAGATTATGGCAATACTTAGGTGAATTTGATTTTCGCTATGACAACCTTGTTTCTGTGTTATCTGACCGCAATACTGCCAAAACCAGACGGCCTTCTCCATCACAAGTAGTTCTTGCAACATAAGGTCTCCAAACGTCAAACAGAATTTCAAGACCTATAAAGCCGTGCTATCTAAAGTAATGTGAACGAATATTTGTTCTACAAATAACTGGCATGTTTCGTGGTCTATTTGAGAAGTAAAGATTGGACACGATTACTATTATATGTATAAGGTATCTACAAACGAATGAGCAGTGACCCTGAAAGTTGAATGTGCTAAGCTTCAAGATTTTATCACATTTAGACCAGGGGAGTATCCGGCATTCTTAATTCCTTCCATGTCAGTGTTAAAACTTTAAATGGGTCAGTGTTTAGATACAAGGAAATTGACGAGAGGGTCTAAAAGGTGTTTGAGAAAGAGACACCTGAAGTTTGGATCCGAGAAAGACAAGTTTTAGTGCCTGATGCCCTAAAGATAACAGCATTAAGGTCCGCATTTTTAATTTCACGTGATATTCTAGTTTTGTTTGTTTGTTATATGCAACTTGTTAATATGACTAGGTTCCATATTATGTATCGTTTATTAAATAGCAAGGAAATGCTTTGATATTGGAGTTATTATGCAATGTATATTTTACAATCTCATGGAAATATGTTGATGCTAGGTTTTCTATGCAATTTATCTTTTAGTCGTACAGTTATTAGTTTATTAGCGGAATTGATTGCATGTGACCCACATATTCATGTGCAAAATGTATGGGCTTATATGAATTGATATGAAATAGTATCCTTTGTGTGTTAGGATGATGCTGATTATCGTGAGTTAACGATAACTACCTATTATATTTGCTTTTGTAAGGATCTGCGAATTGTATTAATGAGTAATCGAACATGTGACTACATACAGTAGATTATGTTAGGTTATGTGGTAATTTAGGGCAATGTACTACCGTAGGTATGCTTTACGCAGTGTTTGGATGGAATCTAATCTGAAGGGATATTATATACATCTAACAAATGATACATCCAGCGATTAAAGAATAATGTTATACTTTAAGGAAACAGTTCTACGAGGAAGAGGCGACTTTACAGTCTGGAGACGGAGTCCGAAAAGAAATTAACAAAAAGGAGAAGGACGATTGAGGTCTGAAAATGCAAAAGTGACGAGTAGAGAGTAAAACCTAGGACGTCCAAAAAAGAAGAGGCAGTTGAAAAGGAAAGACTCGAGGAAATACAAACTGTCGAGGGGAATGTGATGCAATCTGTCGCTGATATTGCACTAGTTTCACTACTCGTTATGATGATGTAATAAATCCAAATTTGACACTGCTAATAAATCATGTTGAATTGAAATTACCACTATTAATGAGTTTGATTAAATGTGTTATTTTCGTTAACAAAAAGGATTTTATTGCATTATTTCTTTCCAACAATCTTGCCAGTTCTCTATTGATATTCTATCTTTATCTCTATCTCTATCTTTATCTCGCACCAGGTCATTTATTGATAGAGATATTTCCCTAAATAACATCGCTAAAGCCACCCCGCTTACTTCGAGGGGGCCATTTAACACTATGTATGTCCCGTCATTACGAGAAGTAGAATCTTTGTCATTCCAAATCGTCTCTGACTATGCCTTGATAAGATTTAAGTCACTCACATTGCTTTACTAAGTGAGATCTTTCCTGAATTATGCTTTGGTTGATTTAAAGCCTTGGAAGGAACTCACTGAATCTCCAGACTTTAGCCAGGATTTCCCTGAAAATCTTTCAGACTACCAAATAGTTTTCAATAATATCACTAGCTTCACCTTAACGAACCAACCAGTGAAATACCATCTCACTTTACGCAGCATATATTTCGTTTCTATCTGCAGGCGGAGACTACCATGAATTAGTGACAATCTTTCTTGTTTAAGATAAAAATCAGCACACGACGTTAACTTGCATTGACGCAGCTAATGGTGCTTTCCAACAGGAGTTGGTATGTTTGCTCAGATGTTATATGCTGCTTTCTGAACAGATCTTTGGAACACAAAAGCTACTACCCCCACCCCCTCCCCATGGAAACCTGGAAAAGATTATTACCACGCAATCCATTTTATAGTAGATGAAGTTGGTAGCATGGCCGGAATACTCTGACATTACATGAACATAGTTGCCTATGTTTATGTTATCAATGCGAAAAATGCAACCACAGTATTCAAAGAGGCCATTGTTTGGTATGCCCATTAACCTTCACGTTTTAGTCCAATATTCTATTATGATACAGCCAATCTTCTCATTCAATTGGCTATCAGGAAAATGAATTAGTCGTTATTTTTAGAATACAATATTCACCCTTAGAGTTAACCTGGATAACATGTTGATTGCACAATGTCAATTCGGCCGTTTACCAATTTTACTAACATTAGTATGATTGTGGTAATTATTCGAAACATACATCAATTGTTGCAGTAGTTTGTGTATTTCTGCTATAAGTAAAATACGAATATTCATCTTTGGGAAAGTTTGATCCACGAGGTAATAGGTTTTAATTGCCAAATATTAACCTGATTGTTACGAATCCTAGAAGAAATACGTTTTACAAGTTTACTATAAATGTAATATTCCCAAAGTTGTATTGCAACAGTGTATTTCAAATGCATGCACATCAGAAAATTACTGAGGGATGATATATATATATATATATATATATATATATATATATATATATATATATATATATATATATATATATATATATATATATATATATATATAATTGTTCGGGAAATATTTAATACTTTTGATTCGTAATTCAAGGTAGAACAAAGTGAATTTTGAATCAATATGTATGTCACTCTGAGCTGCCGTTTGATGAAGCTAACCTATCATGTATGCAACATAAAAATTAGAAATCAAAAGGCTTTATCTAGATGAGAACATCCTGCAGAAAACGAACTATACGTCCTGGCAAACATGTGTATTAGTATCGCATAGATGGACGAACATACATCAAAGTATATGTCAGAATCAAGCTGTAATGAAACAAAAGGATTATATAAAATACCAGATTTTATAACTAACCTTCTAGGAGGATTGCCATGCATTCAGTAGGAGAAGATAGGATACAGATGGAAATAGATTCCTTTGATGTAGACTTTGGTAGACTTGTTCTGTCTGAAGTCTCAGGATATCCAGTCTCGTAGAGCATATTTTGTAAAGTCTCGTAGTAATCCATGATGCGTTGATCATCCGGTGGGATGGGTATATCTATAAAAATAAACATATAGATTAGTTTGAAAACTACAGCAAGTCAGTATACCATTTTGCATTTACATAATACAAAAATCAGGAAAGAGGATGAGTACGTGGATTCTGCAAAGTAGGAAGATTTTGAACTTGATTGTTTGGCTTAAACTTTAAGTACATATATGATAAAAAGTCACCATACTACAATACAGCTTCCATACACGTCGCATACATTAACCTTATACAGTTCACTGTCGAATAGACAACAACGGGATAAACTGTGAATAAACTTCCAAGAAACTAGAAAATAAGATGTACTAGATGCGCACTAAACTCTGCCTCCTGGAGGACATCAGTAGATCAATGTTTTCCAAATCTTCTACATGAAAAATGTAATATGATTTTGTAAGTTCTTTTCACTGTCCTATCAATAAAGACGTATAATTGAGCCGAATAGAAAACGCTACAACAGGGGAACTATGTTTAGTGAAATAAATGTGATCGATGTCGAATACCAAAACTATATAATCAAAAGCATTACGTGAATACTACAGTGCTATACCTCTAATAAGACTTTGGTCGAAATACCTACTCTCAGGAAAAGATCCATTAGTGTCGACAACGATCACATCTATTTCCGGTTCTGATGAGAACTTGTACTCAGACTCAACCACGTTCATTTCCTAAAACTATGCTTCTGAATGAAAAACAAAATTGTGCTTCTTACAGAACAAACATGAACACATACTATGTCTAAAGTTTTAAATCTTACCCAACATAGAATATCGAGAGTGCATCTTTTGATGATAATATTGTGACCATCTGTTACACCAATATATGAAAAAATAAATATATATATATATATATATATATATATATATATATATATATATATATATATATATATATATATATATATATATATATATCAGCACATTCAATTTCAATAGTGCTGCTAGAGCAGCAAATTAATTATCTACTTGATGTGGAAAATTTTAAACTTTTGCATCATGTTAGGGCCATTCCAATGCATTAAGATTAGTTTTGAATTTAAACTGTTCCATTCCTCTAAAGACAAATTCGTCACACACACACACACACATTCAGAACACACATACATACATACATACATACATACATACATACATACATACATACATACATACATACATACATACATACATACATACGTACGTACATACGTACGTACGTACGTACGTACATACATACGTACATACATACATACATATGAGTCAACTACATTGCATTTTAAACGGACATATTTCGGGTTTCTGCAAACATCAAAGACAGAAACAAGAGAAACATGCAACTTGAATATATTTAATGTCATGTTTTGTTAAATTGTAACTATGCTGATGCATCGAGTTCAATCGAGAAAAAAGAAATAAAAAAAACACCAGCTAATTATGATTAGAATATCACATCTTTAACTTTTGGAGGAAAATATAACCTTAAGAAGACCTGACGTGACCTTCATGCGTCAAGCACTAATGTTAGAAAAGCAAATGAAAATAATGTTGACCAGAATAACATAATTTTAATTGACACAATTTGTTTATGAGATCACGTATACCTTATTAATTGATCAATCATTATATACTGATCACAGTGTTCATCCTTTTACCAACCATTTTCTATATTGTAACGAGGATGACAAAAGGCAATCACCCGTTGTCGAACGCGATCAATATTCGGATATATTCTATTTGTTTCGGTGGTCTATTAGTGCTTTTGAAAATCTCTGTATGAAGTTATATAAACATTTATATTCTTTTTTTAAACCATAATGCGTTATGTTACTGATCATTTTGGAGTTTAAAATGCTATAGCAAAAACGTTTATAAAGGTCGACTATATATATAATTTTATACATATATCGTCATTTTAAATTTGGGATGGTACCCACTCAAGACCCGAGGAGAGATCCAATCGTGTTGGCGATATCAAATCGCTCGAGGTACTTGACAGTGTTATTTTGGTTCGAAGCATGTAGTAATTGGGTTCGATTTTAATATTAGCGGAGTCATCTCCGTTGGTGATGATGAGTCGGGAGATTTTCTTGCCAATAGCGGTGACTTTACACACCAATAGCGAGATCGAGATCGTTTTCTGGCTGAATGTAGAGTGACGAGATCTTGTAAGAAAATCGATGAATATGGCTGCAATGAGTCTCAAGACATCCTCTTTCGTTAAGTCTTTTTCTGCCAGCGCATCGGTTTGTTTTGGATGCTCGATGAGAAAATCCAGTTCTTGCATGGGAAACATGGCTCTGGCTCCTGTGTGGTAGATTATCTTCCTGATGGTGAGGTATTCTAGTAGATGAGAAGCGTACTCTTTGTCCTTTCAAGGAGCTTAATCAGGTAATCGTTCTCTCTTTGGTCGCTGGGAGTTTTAATCAATTTCTTTCTTTTTTATCAGCGATACGAGATTACTTATGTGTTTTCCTATTCGTTCTGCATCTTCTCGAATAATACTGCTATTTGGGTTTTGTTTGCCTTTTTTCTTCAGTTCAATCTTCTTGGCTTCTACTTTTTGAATTATTTCGGCTAGTGTTGGCATCGCGGAGATGTCACTTTTGTGGACATTCGGAGTTTTCCTCTGCTGAGATGTTTCTTCGATCAATCGTTGCTGCTGTTATATTGTAGAGTTGACTATGATCAGCTAGACATCGTACAACGTTTTAAAGTTGGTCAGTACAGGTTTAAAGAGTTCTCCAGCCACTTCGCACTTGAACGTATAATGTTTGTTTGTTTGTTTTAAACGGAGCATTAATACTTTTAGGCTATTTAGCGCCATACAATAGGTTGTTTCTATACATGTTTATAAATAGTACAAGGTTTAATATCCACCAGTGGTATCAAAAACAAAATCGGTCAATGTACAATGGTAACATGATTGTAACATACATTGTCATCTAGAACGGGCTGACGCAAGGTGGAACGGTGATCCATACACTTTTTTGAGAACATACTTGCGTTGACGACGCGTGGTGACCTTTTAGATTATCTAATCGGGAAGGTATAATACGTCTAAGTCTTCCAGATTGCGTCCGGAATCATTACCGCATCGCGTGGAAAGGTAAGATAATAGTTCTTCCGGACGCCAGTTCTGGACGATGGTCGCCCTTAAACAGATTCATGCAGACCATATTATCGTTGACGGTTAGAACGATGATGGTAAATGACAACATAGATGGAATGAGTTCTTATGGACTTTTGTCGGCCGCTGCAGGGTATTCTCAATCCATGAAGACATCCAATCTCGATCTGTCTCTGGCTGGAGAAGGCAAAATCGGGGAAGCCATTTCTGGAAATTTTCCAGTGACTGCAACGTTTTACATAGCAAACAGGTCTCGAGGGATCTGGTCATGTCCTCAGTGGACAGTGTTCCTGCGACCATAAACGTTGTCCCACTTATTGTATTCACACACTCGCACATGGATATTATCGACCATCAAATACGTCAGTAGAAAGGGGACATTCTGTTGGCATGAACTGAGGCTATCACCATAACACCATTTGTCAGCTCTGGAGTGAACCAGTAGAAAGCGAGAACTCTCGATCACGCAGTGACCGCATAAACCAATACGTGATGAAAGTAAGCCAGAATTCTACCTATGTCTGAGCGAGACATTAAACCCATTTGTTATGCACTAGCCAGATTTCAATCCAAGGAAAATAAGTGAGCCCGAAAACGTCAACTTAGTAGTAGATAGAGGACGAGGACACTCTCGCTAACTCTTTAATCTCGTAGTAATACATGAGAGAAAAAATGTATATTTATACGGGTTACTAGAGTGTGTCCGCTGCGTAAGATTACTGATACAATATATATATATATATATATATATATATATATATATATATATATATATATATATATATATATATATATATATAGCATTGTCTGCAACAAGACGTTTGCCAAACCGCATTATCATCTCTTTATAACTCTGCATATTACAAACATTAGGCACTGTTTATTACAAAATTCTTTGCACATTGAATCCAGTTTATTACCTACATCTACCTCATTTTATCATTTATCCATTTGGTGCACCAAATGTGTTTATATTTGCCCCATCTTGGTTTGTAGCTAGTTAGGACAGCATTCGGGTTTGTTCTCTTCTTTCCATGTACGCATTACTTTACTAAGCAAGAGATCCAAACGGATTTGTTTCGTTTGGTTTCCGGTCATGTGATTGCTATGAGTATAAGATGATGCGTTGTAAGCGTTCCTACAGTTGTATTCTTGGCCGTCCACCAGTGAACATTTAACAATCATATTATTAACCGCGTTAAACATCAACGTCAGGAGATAGTCCTTAGCCAGAGCTTTGTCAAAATCAAAGGTCAGTACATGCTGATTCATATTTCGAGGCTAGATCTTCTTCATACCAAAGGATGGAAACCAGTGTAAAATCGTAGATAGTGTTTGCAGCTATCATTTTCAGTTGGCGACTTAAAGCGATCCGGATACCTTTGCTTACTAAAGCGTTTTGCGAGTTATTATTAAGCACAACCATGGTCTATATTAGGTAACATTTTCGCTTTTTATTTGACTATCGGTCTGCGTCTCTTTCGTAAACTAAAACAATATAGATGATTTAGATAATGAGTAATTAATTATTCATTAACTTAATTGTTGTTAACTATTTGAATAAGCTCAGTTCATTAGGTATTTGAATAAATATATATAATTCGTTCCAGTAATTTATATATCTACCTATCATTCTAAATTTCAAATTATATTCTTTAATTACAATTTAAAACTAGTCACACGCAGTATTCACCTGAAATGGTTTATCTGATCACTTGATTATTCACGGTACGTCGCGCACAGTTCGCTAGAAGCATCAGAGCGAGAGAGAGAGAGAGAGAGAGAGAGAGAGAGAGAGAGAGAGAGAGAGAGAGAGAGAGAGACGCACTGGGGTAAAACTGATATGCGGACAGACCAGCCAGAGAAGTTATGGATACATACATGAAATTAATGTTTGTATTGTCCATTTATGGTGTCTGTTGGTCTGCTTCTTGATCAGCCAATGTCGGCAATAAACTTTTTTCATATTTAAGAATCTCCTTTTTGAACATTTTAATCGATTATATAAAAGGAAACATATTATAGTATAGTTGTGCCTCGTAACCAACAGTCACCAGATATCTCAACATACTATTATATATTTGTGTCATTATACATAGATCCCATGGAAAGTGAATAAAGACGCCTTTCGTACGTATAGCTTACTTGGTGCAATTTTATTTTCAAGTGTACCATCGACGTATCGTTTGCTTTCTTTCTCACTGACTACGTTTCCAACTACTGTTATGTCTATCGAATTAAACGATTTAGTTTTAAAACGTATTTAATAATATGTTTCTCATTCTTTTCATACGTCAATAATGAATAAGTTTAAATTCATCATTAGCCAAGCGCATTAAGATAAAATTCTATATTTCCATTAATGAGCACGACCCCACTCGTATGAGACCAGCAAGAATAGCACAACATTGTAGAGAAATACTTGGTTTATGTCAATCGCTTTCTATCTCAGGTAGAGTGAGGCCAGTGCAAAGATGTAATTTTGAGATGTGGCGGAATTATTTTTTTCTGAAATAAATTACTTAAACGATTACGCAGTCAATTAGCAAACATACTAATAATAAAGACCATGCGCAAAAGTATTTTGTATTTCTATTCAAAAACTAAGTTAAAAACTACACCAAGTATTCAATGTTCTAGACGATCTTTCACCTTTGGAGTTGTCAACAACTGTTTTGAAAACAGTTTATGTTTTTTTAAAAAGCAATCACTCACCTAGAGCGGAATTCAATTATTTGTACACGACATTCACGAAATGCACTTGTTATAAACAGGAAACCTTTCCTCGTTAATGCACATGCGAATTACTCACCTTTCCTGAACACTACTAGAATGTTTATGGAATGTTTATTCGACACCAGGTTTTGTAGAGTGGGATAAAATAAATTTAAAACCTTGTTGTTTTATTTTAAAAAATTGTTATGGAGTCACTAGAGCGATCTAGCTTCGCACAGCCCTGCACCTGGTGACCATGTAGGGTAGAAAATAAACTTGTTATAAATATATTGGTTAATAATGTGAACGACCTCAGGCGAACAGCTAAATAAAGATATCATACGTAAAAAGTTATTTTGTATTTCGATTCAAAAAACGTAAAAAGTTATTTTGTATTTCGATTCAAAAAAACGTAAAAAGTTATTTTGTATTTCGATTCAAAAAAACGTAAAAAGTTATTTTGTATTTCGATTCAAAAAAACGTAAAAAGTTATTTTGTATTTCGATTCAAAAAAACGTAAAAAGTTATTTTGTATTTCGATTCAAAAAAACGTAAAAAGTTATTTTGTATTTCGATTCAAAAAAACGTAAAAAGTTATTTTGTATTTCGATTTAAAAACTACCAAAATACCTTGAAGTTGATTTTAGCTTGTATTTTGATTTTGATTTCATTATTTATTAAACCAATACGGCAAAGAAAACCAAGTCTAATACATCATGGAGAATAAAAAAAGCAAGTCTCGGCGTTAACACCATTTGGATATGACTCGAATCAATGAACAAATATAAACATCCTATTGTGCTCACTAGATTAAGATGTATAACTAGCAAACGTGACTATCATCAGCGAAAACATATTTTTAAAGAAGTAAGACTGACAAGCCTCTTGAAATGATATCCACTGATAAATATACTATACAGTATGACGTTCGTTCTGGATAACGGTGTAGACAAGAAATTCAAAAAAATAAACAAACCAAACCATGACCTCGTAACTGGGAAATTCAGAGATTCCGAATCTCTAGAGTGTAATTTAAGAATAGTGAAAACGACCCAGATTAACACTTATTCATTTTGCCAATGAAGAACAATATGCAGCGTATTTACGTTTATAGTCGGTAGATTTGAACACAGGTTAAATAATCTTTTATTCTCTATTTAAAAAGAACATTAATCGTACATTATATAAATATCAGTTTATGAGCCATTATCTATACGACTTTTACAATGTTTGCTAAAACTAAATTGCCACCAGTAACACAATATACGGTATAAAATGAACCAAACGTATGACGTTTGGCTGCTAGATGATGATGTACTGAAACGTCCGCCAATTACAACATTTTGGCCATCGTCATGTGTATAATGTAAAGAAAGTAAAATGTCATGTCGTGTGAATTGTTTCACAAACTTGATATGTATCTTTGATGTATTAAATGTATTTCTGCGCACCTTGGTGATACCTTTCGTTAAATATAAGTAAATGAGAATCTGCATTGCTAATAGATTGTGATTTCTTTTCAAAACTGGAATCACAAATTTGATTTTAAATCAGTTAAAGAGCAAATAACATCGAACATATATGCAAAACGGAGCTTTAATATTGGGTAACGACAAAATCTACCAACACAGACTAGCAAATTATAATAGGGTAATGGTGAGAGAAGCAATTGGTTTAGCTAATAGGTTTAAGAAGGGTTTAGGAAAACTAAAGAAAATAAAACTTGTGGAGAACAAAGTAGGGATATCGAAAACAATATCCTAAACATAAGGACAGTAATAGATTATACAAACGTAACGGCCCAGAATGTTGCCATTCGTCCAACAGAAATCTTAAGCAGAATAGAGCACAATATATATATATATATATATATATATATATATATATATATATATATATATATATATATATATATATATATATATAACTAATCAATTAGTGAGGAAACTAGAAGTACCAAAGACCATTCAGCAGTATTAAAGAGAGTTTAATAAAATATAGAGATACAAATAAACTATTTTCCAAACCGAAAGAGAATACCTACGAATGGATTCAAGAGAAAAGTTAAGAAAAGGTGTATCCGGACCGTCTGTTCAGTGGATACATGTAATAAATTACTTCAGAGGGTCGACTTCTTTCAATTAATCTCGGCTGGCTTGTAAACTGCTTATTTTCTAAAGGAATTAACTTACGACTGGCTTGTAACAAATTACTTTTTTGGAATTGCTTTGTATATATAGCAATCACAGGAATCACTTTCTTCTTTACTTTAACTATAATTACCGGATTACCGTGTGGTCCGTTACCGATTAGCCTGGTACCGGAAAGATTGGGACCCGTATGCCTGTTACCGATAAGACAGAGACCGATTTGCCTGTTACAGAGTAGTCCAGGAATCAAAAATGTGGATTATAACGCGATCCCTCAATGCAAAAATAGTAGGAACGAATTACAAGGCATAATTATGGAGATCTGTGTAGCCTGTAGTAGCAATAGATCATACGGGGGAAGGGAAGATGGGGGAGTAACTGCAGTTTACAGACTGTTAGGGATGAACACGAGCCGGAGCGCTCGCTGGAGCCCCTAACCCATCCTCTCACCTCATTCTATAAAATTCAAAACATTAATTCATCATAACCTTTCAAAACTACAAATTTAGAGAATAACAAATATAACTTGATACACAGGTAACAACATCCAACTAACGTGACAACATTGCAGGCACAAAACACCCTGTACGTGAAATGCTAATCTTTTATAAATTTTTTCCTGTAGTAGGTAATATAGGAACCTCGGGACTATAAGAATTATGGAGCACATACATCGCAGGGCTAAGTCACAAAACGATACGCGAAGTTAACAGGCCCATGAAACAGCATCAGAAAATCAGTCCTAGGATTTGTACAAACATACCAAATCATTGGGAAACAGGACTACTAATACCAAGTTTCCCCTAACTAACCAAGTAATTAGCTTTCTCCTATTTGAATTTAGGACCTTCGGGATTTTGTTTGGCTTGTGTTACAATCTGATGAATGAAATTTATTTTAAAATTTAAAAAATTTAAAATTTATTAACAGCATATGCTTTTAAATGTTATTACTCTTTATTTGGTAAATGCAGATGAGCTGAAAAATCCCGAGAGGGAAGGAGACAATTTATATTCATTAGGAAAAGTACAAGTTTAGATATAGTGCAGATCCCCAAAGTGGACATGACACCCTTAAAAGATAATGCAAGAAATGAGAGCGTCTCACAAATAAAAACACATCAAAATATTGATACTTTTATCAATTTTGAAACAGCAACAGTTTCACATTCAAACGAGATTTTATATTGTACAAAACCAAAACTTCGGAATAAGACAAAGTATGGTTTTGAAAATAAAATTAAATCTATCATTTTATAGGAAAACTCTAGAGGAAATCTGACACGGATGCTATCCTTGCATAAAAATCTGCAGCACAGAAACAATATTGCAAATACACATACAACTTCCACAGGACATTTCAGACCTTAGCAAAGATCACTTCTAAACAAAAAGGGAATGGAATTATACATGGACAATGAAGTCTAGATCGGATGAACAACTATTGAGTTTACACTTGGTACGAGAATACCCGCCCTCCCCCCAACAAATATTTGCATTTCACTACATATTGGATCAAATTTATTTGATGCATACTCACCTTATGGGGGACACAGAACAACATGAAAACACATTTAGTGTTCAACCTATTGAAACTATTCCCCAAACAGGGACGTCATTTCAATTTTGTCCTGGGGGAGGCAAATATTTACGAGTTTTTTTTACTTTACAGAGCCTAACTTATAAGTACTTACATAATGAATGTTTGACGGGGAAGAGGCTCTAAGGAGACACATGATTAGCATTATACCTAATTTCCTTCTATGTAAAAATGTGGATTACCATGCAATAACTCAATGCGAAAATTGGAGGAATGAAGGACTAGGCATTATTATGCATTCTTATGGAGATCTATAAGACAGAGAAGTGCCTCCTGAAGAACAATATACGTTTCCCTGATGATGGTTTGTATATGAATTATTAACAAACGTTACAGACTGCAGAATATGCATCATGATGACCAGTGGATAGATTATACAGATAAACAAACAGCCATTGGTAGCATGAGATCACACGGGGAAGGGGGTGGAGATGGGGGAGATTGTTTCAGTTTCCAACCCATTAGGGCTGGATACCAGCCTGAACGCGGGATTGAGCCCTTAACCCATCTGCTCACCCTACATTCAGCATAACCTTTCCAAACTAAACATGTAGAGAATTACAAATATAACTCTTGATCCTCCGGTACCTACAACCAACTAACATGACAACCAACTAACATGACAACCAACTAACATGACAACCAACTAACATGACAATATTGCAGGGAAAAACACAATTTCCGTGACATGCTAATCTTTTAAAGATTGTTTCCTCTAGCAGATAATAAAGGAAGATATAAGGGACAGGCAACCTGAGAACTATAAGTATGGAGCTCAGATTTCGCAGGGCTAAGTCACAAAGTTATACGCGAAGTACACAGGCTTGTGAAAGAGAATCAGAAGGTCATAGTTCCAGGATTTGTAGAAACAGACCAAAATTATGGTAAAAATAATAGTAATGATACGTGTCCTCTAAATAACCAATTAATTACCTTTCTTCCATTTGAATGTAGGGCCTTCGGGAATCTTGACTTGTTACATTCTGATGATTTAAATTTATTAAAAACATATGCTTTTAAATGTTATAACTCCTTATCAGGAAAATGCAGATGAGTTGAAAAATCCCAAGACGGAAGGAGGGAATGTCCACTCATAAGGAAAAGTACAAGTTTAAATTAAGATAGTGCGGATCCCCAAAGTGGATTTTACAACCTTAAGAGAAAATACAAGAAACGAAATCGTCTCACAAATACACACGCATCAAAATATTATCCGACTTTTTTCAATTTTGAAACAGAAAATCTTTCTTTTTCAAACGAGATTCTAAATGATACAAAAGAAAATAATTCGGAATATCAATCATGTTTTAGGAAAACTTGAGAGGAAATCTTACACTAATGCTCTCCTTACATAGAAATCTATAACACACAAACAATATAGCAAATACACATACAGCATACACAGGACATATGGGACCTTAGTAAATATCACTTCTAAACAAAAAAGGGAAAGGAAGTCGACATGGAAGTTGAAACCTAGATTAGATGAATTATACCTGCGTTTACACTAGGTACGATAATACCCGCCCTCCCCCACCCCCAACAAATAATATTTGCATTTGAATACATATTGGATCAAAATTCTCTGAGCTATAACGCACGTTATAGGGGACACAGAAGAACATGAAAACACTTTTTCAGTTTTTTTGGGGGGAAACGGAAAGGCATCTGATAACCCTGTCCAAATCAGTCATTAGTATGATGTATGGAAAGTTGATTTGATTTAATCATGTGCAAACATTCTAGTCAACGTGTCCACATTTATTGATGCCAACCCAACTTGACAGTGCGAGAGCTGAGGTAGAACAAAACTGTAGGTATGATATATCTGTAGGATATTATCTTGATAGGATGAAAAAGGACTGATGCAAAGTTATGAATACAATACTTATATTGTTTTCTTAATGTCTCTTTCTGCACAAAGGCATGTATAAATATCGTCGACAGCATGTTAACAAAGCAATACTAACATAATTCACACACGGGCAGAACTGTTAATTAAGAAGACATACATTGTTTTCAAGAGAACATTTTCTTTAGTCGTCTAGATTTTAAATGATATCACCATTATATGACGCTCTTGCTTACCAATATTTCTACCAATTTCTAGACTATTTTACTGTATGTAAGGAAATTAAAGTTATCTTTGTGTCTTTCGCCTAAGTTTTAAAAACGGTCATTCGCCTGTAATTTCCAGGAAAGAAATATACAAATCAACTGAAATAAACTCGTGTAGTGAACATAACGATGATATTTTCAAGAACCAATAAGGAGGACTTTCCATGTTGTAGGGTTTAACGCCATTTCTTCAGCACACGATATTCTATACATGGCGGCCAGTATTAATGGTAGAGGAAGATCTGGGGATACACCCAGAAAGAAGCACCGACCCACGAGAAGGTACTAGGAGGGTTGATCACATACCCACATTGGCCGAATTGTAGACTCAAACCCATGCAGACAGAGGTGAGATGGCAGTGATCCATAACGGAGAGCGTTTCATGACCACTCGGCTTCTCGGGCCCCCTTCTCCCAATCAGTAGGAAGTAAGTGGAAAAATAAAGATGCTTATTTGAACAGTGTTTATTTTCACCAGTCCCGTTGTCTAGTCATTAAGCCACACCCAGGAAATTCCGATCTTTAACAAAGATACCTCATTACATTACGTGTTCAAAGATATTCTTGTCAATTGTGATATTAGCCACTGTCAGTACGATAGATGCGAATAAATAAAAATGTCGAAATATAATATCTGAAGGAAATGTTTTAGTAGCTACATTGTAAAATGAAAACAAATACAGTAATGTGCTGCTTCTTATGATGTCTAAAATAATAATGCGTTAACTCTGCATTTAATAACTGTCAGCTGAGTGTCCGCAAACAATACTGTCAATTTAAACATAGGGACCGATTCAAGTTCTGCACAGAACAAAACGTTTGATATGATACAGCATTTGCTGAATGCAACAAAGGTAAGAAAAAAAGAAACTATGCAAAATGAAATGCTGTTAAAATCAGCAGTTCGCCCAATATAATCGAGATCGGAACCTGTTTTAGTAAGAGAACAATTAACAGAAAGAATAATCAATTGCGGACAAAGCAGATGAGATTAAACAACGCTTCGCTTGTATTCAAGATTGATACCGGAGCTGACAGGACGGTAATTCCCGAGAAGGATTTTACGAACATAGAGACCAAAAACTATCAAAGTCTGACCAAAGACTATGCACCTGAAAAAACTGCAGTTAAACTGCTGGGAAAATGTGGACTGAAGTCGAAAACCATTTGGACACAAAATAGCTTAGAAACATCGTATTACCCAACCCCAACCCCATTTATATCAAAAGAGACATCACCCATTAATATGGACTACAATCCAACTTACATTCCAGTGGACAATAATATAATATGGACAACACTGCCACGTAAATTAAACTGAAAAGGGCAAGACAATACTGACAAGACTAATACTTCAATTCAAATGGACATTACCACATAATATGGAAAACAGTGCCACTTAAGTTCAAATCGACATCACAACATACAATGGACAACACTGTCACTTAAATTCAACTGGACAAGACAATATAGAGAAGACTAACACTTCACTTCAAATGGGCATCACAACAAAGAATGAGCAATCTTGGTACATGCACTTGATATGTGTAGTTTTGGCTGAAGCTCTGCTCAATGTACGTGGACCAATTATATATGTAAAATACACCAATAATTGTATATATTTAGTTTGGCAGAAACTGCGTACAGTGTATTTGGATCAAATATATATGGAAACTACACCAATAGTTGTATACGAGTAGTTTTGGCAGAAACTGTGTTCAATGTATGTGAACAAAATATATATGTAAAATACACCAATAGTTGTATATGTGTAGTTTGGGCAGAAACTGTGTTCAAAGGATGTGGACCAACTATACCACATATATACGTAAATATGTAATGTAAAAAAAAGTGTTTGTGCTTTGTTTAAGAAGGTTGTAGTTATTATGTGTTATTTAATGACCTTACTTTAATTCTTGAGGTACGGTTCATCATCTACTAGGACTGCATTGACTTAATCGCCAGCGAGTACGTGTAGCAAATGTGAATATTCCATTAAAAAATTGTTGATGTGAATCAAAACTCATTTTCCCGTTTTGCACATTTTACGAACAAACTCATTACACTTCGAAATCTAATCAATACGGTGTAGCACCTATATCCCTTCAAACACAGACCTACCTTCAGTCCTTGTCATCTGTTGTCTATATCTACATTACTTACCTTATTTCTCCTTTACTGTTATATCCTTAGCGTGGCAAATCGTAGATGAAAGTATTCGTCAACCGCACTTAATTTGGCCTGATATAGTTGGCTGTAGTGGAGCTATTTCTCAGCTAACGTTACATAGGTTCATCAAACCAGTTCGGTTTGCTTGAGGTATTTTGTTTAAAATCGAATTTGCACTTTTTTTTATCACGAAACTTTTTATTGCAACTAATATCATAGATACAATATATTTTTTCTTGCTATCCAGATACAGACTAAAATATTCCTCTGCTGCTATTTACGGGCCGGAGTTTTTTGTTTCGCTTCATTTAATCTAAATGTGCTCCGTCCATCATGTGACACACCTTAGTGAGACGTTTTCACAAGTCTATAATTTAACTACCCATAATAAATCATTGATATCCATCTACCCTTCATCGAGTCAGTACCCCTGCTCATAACCACATTTGGGTAAATCTGTTTACACATGGTAAGTATCAAAGAGCTTGAAACTCAATATATTGGCTAAATATATGCTGCAAACAGTGTTATTGTTCGAATCAATATCTGGAACATTTAAGATAAAATAGCGCGCGCCCGCACACACACACACACACACACACACACACATACATTTAAGTAGCTAATTATCGTCATTGGTATAGTTACTGATTATGAACGAGAGGGAACCTTGTGTTGACCCGTCGTAACCTCCGACAGTCAACCAATGTATGGAGGTCAAAATGTAAAATAAAAAAGAACTCATATAAATACCAGAACGTCTCCTAGCAACAAGCACACACATACACACACACACACACACACACACACAGAGACACACACACACATATACACACACATACACACACACATACTGTAATTATTGAATATCTGAATAATCAGTGTACAAGATTTAAATATGACTGAACAATTAATCCACTAATAATTGACAGAAGTGATAAATACAGCTCAATATATTGAAATGTAAGTCATATTTCTTTAATTTTCCACTCTAATCACAGAGGTAAGGCAAATCACTCCACGTTGCTCTAGCAACTGAATTCTTGCTTTTGAAAATATTCCCCACATCCCCAAAAAGCGACGTCGTTTCAATTTTTTCGGGGGAGAGGAGGGGCAAAAATTGAAGGTCCTTTTAATTTACAAAGCCTAAATTTTAAGTACTTACATAATGCATGGTTGACGAGAAAGAGGCTCTAAGGAGACGCATGATTATCACTATACCTAAATTCCCTCTATGTAAAAATATGGATTACCATGTAGTGGAACTATTTTTCAGTGAACGATACTTAGCTTGTTGAAACCAGTTCGATTTGCGTTCACTAGCTTGAAAAAGATCATTTTGTTTATTATTGTGACACATCCAATGAATAAGGCTGGGACAAGGGTGCACGTGAAGGATTTTGTTTAAAACCGATTTTGCACTTCTCTTATCACGAAACGTTTTATTCTAATTAATATAATATATACAATTAATTATATTATTATCGAGAAGAAAGCTAGAATATGAAACGGAGAGCGTTTCATGACCACTCGGCTTCTTGGGCCCCCTCCTCCCAATCAGGAGGAAGTAAGTGGGGAAAATAAAGATGCTTATTTGAACAGTGTTTATTTTCACCAGCCCCGTTTTCTAGTCATTAGGCCACACCCAGAAAATTCTGATCTTTAACAAAGATACCTCATTACATTACGTGTTCAAAACGATTCTTGCTAATTGTGAAACTAGGCATTGTCAGTACGATATATTCTAATAAATAAAACTGTCGAAATATCATGTTAGAAAGAACTCTGTTAGTAGCTACCTAAAATAATAATGCGTTAGTTTGCATGTAATAAATGTAATACAAGTCGACTGAGTGTCTGCAAACAATAACATGTCAATTTAAACATAGGGACCGATGCAAATTGTACAGAGGACGAAACGCTGATATGATACAGCATTTGTAGAATGCAACAAAGGTAGACACATAGGACAATATGCATAATGGTATCAAAACCAGTTGTTCGTCCAATTTAATCGAGAGCACAAAGAAGAATCAGTCGTGTATAACGCAGCTGAGATTAAACAACGCTTCACTTTTATTCAAGATTGATACTGGAGCTGATGTGACTGTAATTCCTAAGAGGGATTTACAAAACATCGAGATCAAGAACTACCAAGTCTGATCAAAGACTATGCACCAGGAAATCAAAAAGTTAAAGTGCTGAGCAAATGTGGACTGAAACAATTAATGCGTTCAATGTTCAATACATATTTGATGTAAACGGGCTAAACCAAGCACTCTTTGTTAGGCAAATGATTTAAGCTCTCAAGACTATTCAGCAGGTAAATATATTCTCTGTTAATGTCTCATATAAAATCTCACAACTGCACATTTAGATACCTATTATCGCGATAAATTAACTCATTTAAAAATGGAAAACAAATTGGTTTAATAACATAACTCTGGATATGCCTTATCTACCCTAAAAAAGATTCAAATCCGATTATTGAATAAAGTTCAAAGAAGAGTTGGATAGAATGTAAAAAATGAGTGTTTTTTTTTCAGAAGTAGATGAGCCAAATGAGTTGTGCGCGTCAGTGGTTGTCGTTTCGAAACCAAACGGTAAGGTGGGAATTTGCATGGATTTAACTGAACTGAATGAATCAGTTTTTTTTTTAAAAAATCACCCACTACCATCAGTTAACAAATCTCTTTCACAACTAGCAGGTGCAAAGGTTTACACCAAACGTGATGCAAACTCAAACGTTTTGAAGATAAATATGTCAAACGCCACCTAACAACTTTCATTATATCTTTTTTTAGGTTTGATTTAAATTGACTTCATTTCGGAATAATGTCAGCGCCTGAAGTGGAGTGGGGACACTCACATGGACCATGCTCTTGCTTTTGTGGAAACGCAGAAACAGCATCATAAAAGACTAGAAATGGTCATGAAATCAATTCGAAAGGCCCGCGTCACCATACTACTGTATCATTATGTAGTCTAGTTTTATACAGTGTTTAAAACATAGCGCAATCGGCTTTCTTTATATTCCATTGTGGAATTGCGTCATCAATTTTAGAGCTATTTTCAAGGTTGATTGGAAAATGATCCCTGCTGTGAAAGTCATCAGTGACCTTCCAATTATAGTCCAAATGCAGCGAAGGAGCGCAAATTGTCAAATCTATGCACGTGTATGTACCAACGTTCCCTCTAAGCGAATGGTAGATATACGCGCAATGCTCGCTGCATTGTGCAAGCATTACGGAGACGAGCAAACTTTAATGTTGGATTGACAATTCAGCTGCGCAGGGCTGTCTGAGCAGCTGCGGGCATAGAGAGAACGTTAGTATGTACTCGTTCATACGTGTAAATGTGTCAGTGAGTTAGTGTTATATAGACACAGATCGTGTTTAGACATGAAATGTTCAACTTTGTGGCCTCTGTCGTTTATGTGAATTGATCCCCGTAGAATGTTATGGGAATTAAAATCCTCGAGTAAAACAAAGGGTGCGGAAAGTTGTTAAACAAGATTGTCTAATTCGTTTGCTAATCGGTTGGTGTTTGGAGGTAAGTGAAAGGTAATCAGAGTGACGCTTACAGCAATGGCTTGTAAATTTGTATTTAAAGGGATGACTCTGTGAGGGGCACTATTGTTCATAACAACAGAAACTCCTCCTGAGGCCCTATTAGCGTTTTAAAAGTACCTGTTACACAGGGAAAATTTTTTAAATGTCTCGTTCAAAAATGTTTGCTGTAAACATAGTACTGCAGGATCGTGTTCATTTTAATGCAAAAGAATATCATTGTAGTTAGCTTTAAGTCCTCGACAGTTCCATTGTATGATGGTGTTCTTCGTTTTATGGTTAAGCTTGAGATTGTGGAGCTAGGTTAAACCATTCGCGGAGGCAATCTGTGTGGTTATTTGTCTGCAGGAAGTACGGGAGTGCATTTGTTTTTAGTAGGTTTGGAGCAGCCTTGAGTACATGCATCAGTTTCTTCTGCATCCATGCTCTCAATGTCTCCAAACTTCTTGTAAAGTTTAATGGGATCATCTGACTCCTTTTGCTGTTTATTTGATTGTGATTTATGTTTATTTCTGGGTGATTTCCGTCATGGGGTTTTATTGAATGTAGTTTGTGTAGATGTTGTGTTTTTCTCTGGTTGGTAATGGAGGATATTAGCTTTTGTTGTATCGGATTGATCCGTCTGTGATTGAGCGTCCTTCGTAGTTTTGGGATTATGTTTCACGACAGTGGAGAATGATAGGCCAGGAAGAGATAGTTTTGCCTGGACAGGTTTTCTGGCCTCTGGGTAGGGAATGTTTGAAGTGTAGTTTGCCCTGAATCTCCTTCTCCTATTTCCAAGTATCACAATCCCTGGAATTGGGGTGATGTTCCTTGCCAAGGTCGACACAATGCGGAGTTGCTCTAGAATCAGGTTCCTCATGAGAATGGTCTCCACATCAGCCACATATTTTGACTTTGGAACATCTGTCTTAGTGAGGGCCGTATGTTTTACACTTATGGCATCGTAGGAGGTTTGGAATGTATATCTCGATCTTTACTTGCAAAAACCCACCTTTGACCACTTTGGGTACTCTTGGTTTGTTAAAGTGTGTACAAATGTGTTGGTACTGCAGTCACACCTTCATGTTTCATCCCCTCGATGATATCTATGTTGTTGACTGCAGCCAAGTCACGACAGCGCATTACGCCTTTGGACGTATTCGGTGTAGTGTGAGAGAATGAGGTCACTAAAATATCAAAAAATGTTTTCATTTTCACGATATTGTCTGTTTGATCTTTACGTTCACACTCAACAACAAAGCAACCCGATTTTAGTTTTTTGACACTTTTTGGTGTAATTGATCCCGAAATGTTTGTTACAATAACAAACAGAGATATTGTAGCAAGGGATTTTGAATCATCCGTATATTAAATAACCATGAAGCATGTATGTTTGGCTCCCGGTGTGGAGTGGTCATTATACGTGGATGATTTTCTAACTTGTTATCGATCAAAGCACACATATACATTTGAAAGGCAACTGCAACAAAATATCAACAAGATCCGAAATTGGGCCAGTACTAAATGTTTCAAATTTTCAAAATTTAAAACAGTATACTTGCATTTCTCTCAGTTGCGAAGACATCGCGATGACCCTAAACTCACTCTGGACGGAATACTTATTCCAGTTGTTGAAGAAACAAAGTTTTGGGTATTATCTTCGACAGAAAATTGACTTTTACGAAAGCTTTAGATCTACTTAATGTAGTTGCGCACATTGACTGGGGTGCTGATAAAAGGGTCCCAGAGAATAGCTTTATGCAGAGTACGCTCTCAAATTACGATCAAACTCTCTGAACCATGCATTTTCGACAAATATACAGTTTTATACGAAAATAAACCAAATGCCATACTATCATTTGGTATCAGAATATCATCCAGCCATGACAGTATCAAAATTAATCTCTACATTTCATAAAACGTTTGTCTCGGAAACAATGCCTTGGCTCCTTAAACAAACCAAATTGCTCTTTACGTTACACGATGGGGAAAAATCTGAAACATCCCCTTCCATCTTCCAGAAATCTTATCATGAACTCCTCACCGAATTTAGAGACTACACTAGAATGTATACTAATGGATCAAAGGATGAGGAAAAGGCTGCTTCAGCCTTCGTTAGTGGCAAACACGAAACAAAAGTTCGTTTGACAAACGATGTGTCCATTTCTCAGCGGAAATAAAAGCAATAGATCTTGCTCTGAAATTTATTGAGAACAAACGTCTTTTAAATAGCATTATCTTCTGTGACTCACTATCAGTGCTTCAGTCAATATACAATAGAAAACTGGAAAACCCATTAATAACCACAATATCCTCGTCAAAAATACCGAGCTAAGTACCTCGTACAGTATTCTGTTGGTTACCTAGCCAGTTTCCTAGCATTTATGTCAGTGGCATAAACATCACGATGACCCTAAACTCACGCTGGACGGAACAATTACTCCAGCTGTTTAGAAAACAGAGTTTTGGGGTATTATCTTCGACAGAAAACTGACTTTTCCACACATCAAACGTTTGAAAGCTAAATGTTTGAAAGTTTTAAATCTACTTAAAGTAGTTGCGCACACCGACTGGGGTGCTGATAAAAAGGTCATCCCCAATTTGTTTAGAACATTTATCCGCTCCATACTAGAATATGGATGCATTGTTCATGGTTCAGCTAGGAAGTCTTATTTGAAAATGATTGACCCAATTCATCATCATGGAATAAGACTCGCTATGGGAGCATTTAAGACATCTCCATGTGAAAGCCTTCTCGGGGAAACGAATGAGCCACCTTTATCGCATCGCAGATGAATGCTTTATGCACAGTACGCTCTCCAAGATCAAACCCTCTGAACCCTGCTTTTTCGGCTGTTTTTTAAGCAAAATACAAAACTTTATATGAAAACGAACCAATTGCCATACCTTCACTTGGCATCCGAATATCGTCCAGCTTTGACAATCAAACAAAAACTCTCTACAGTTTAGAAAACATTTGTCTCGGAAAAACTACCTTAGCAGCAGAGAGGGTGAGCCGGACAACATTTTTAAACAAGTTTTCACTGAAATCAGGCTTAAAACAATGAAATCAGGCAAAAAAATAAAAAAATCAAGGAAATCAGGCAAAAAAATCAATGAAAAATCAATGAAATCAGGCAAAAAATAATAATGAAAAATCAATGAAATCAATGAAATAAAAAAAATGACTAAGCCTCCATTCGTAAAAATCTTCGATTTTCAACCGAATATTTGATCCAGTCCTATACGATATCGTGTTCGAGGGTCATGTAAATTTATTGTTACAAATCCGTGTGGGGCAGACTGAGCGCGGCTAAAGAAATTTCGAAATTGATTGAAGTCCATATCAGAACACCATGTCTGCCAAATATTTCGTAGCGTATGTGTATCAACGCCGTTGAATACAGCAAGAATATTACAGTTATCTCTGATCACTTTTGGAATCTGAGTGTATCGTTGAGTGACATAGATCACATCAGTGTTTTTATGCCTGCCTCGGGAAAATATTCTAGCAGGATTTTTTTGTTTATCTAACATGACATCATCGTATACAACTAAATTGTTGATACTTCCATCGAGGTCATTCACGGATGGCGCCTCGTCAATATCGGTTATAAATTCAATAACATCCTCGCCAGCAATCTCTGAAGCGTTTTCATTAAAATCTTTTAGCACTTCATAGCATCGTTGGTCGTCTACGCTAGGGGCAATTAAATACAACTTATCCCACTTCATCAATCTTATTATTAAATTGAGCAACAATTGCGTTTTACCGGATCCAGATGGCCCGATTATAATTGCGCGGATAGAGTTTGGTAGCGCTGCATGATGCTTCACTGGTTCTCTTGTTTTAGTCGCTGAAAAATCAATTATATTCATATCTCTATACATAAATTATGGATCTATATTGCGTGAAGTGTAAGGCGCGTACTGGCACAGATGACTTGACGACGATTACACCTAAAAATAACCGATCAGCGCTTTCTGGTAAATGCGTACAGTGTAGTACAAAGAAATTTAGATTTGTTTCTAAACCCAAGGAACCCAAGGAACCTTTAAAAAAAAAACGAGGAGGTGATATCGCTGCCAAATTAGCAAAACTCCCTGGAACCCCATGGGCAAAATACCCCGGAGAAAAACACCTTCCAGGGTATAGTTATTGTGGACCGGGAACAAGACTTGATATCAGACTCAATGATCAAAATCAGCCCCGACCCGGTGAGGAACCAATAAACGCTATTGATAAGGCCTGTCACCTTCATGATGTTGCTTATAAAAGCAGCAATTTGCAGCACAGGCATCTAGCAGATGTGAAATTAATTCATGCGTTGAATGCCATTCCTGATAAATCCTTCAAAGAAAAATTGGCTTCCTTTTTGATAAAATCGGCAATGAAAAGTAAATTGATGTTAGGTGCTGGTAATTAATAGCAACATGGAATCTATTTATTATTCCCCAAGAGGATACTGGAAGGGTAACGCTGCAATCAGTAAACTCGCTAGTGCTGCAAAAGTGAAAAAAACCACTGCGGCTCATTGGTTATCCAAACAGGCACTATGGCAAATTTATCTACCACCGCCTAAACAAATTCAATTCTCGCATTTTGATGTAACCGGACCCAATGAAGTTCATCAGGCTGATATATTATTTCTGCCACATGATCGTGGTTACAAATATGCGTTAACTGTAGTTGATATTGCAAGTCGATACAAAGAAGCAGAACCGTTAAAAACAAAATCGGCCACTGAAGTGGCTTCTGCATTTGAAAGGATTTATCGAAGGAGTCCTCTGCACTGGCCAAATCTATTACAAGTTGATCCTGGCAAGGAATTTCAGGGTGCAGTGTTATCTACAATGAAATATCACAATGTCGCTATCAGACGAGGGCATACTGCACTGCATCGTAATCAGGCCATTGTAGAACGGTTTAATAAAACCCTTGATGAGCGGTTATTTGGATATCAATATGCAAAAGAATTCATCCAAAAAAAAAGATCCCGTGAATGGGTTAAGAGATTACCAGGTGTAGTTACCGCATTGAATAACGAGATTACTAGAACCATCAACATGAAACCTATCAACGCGATTAAAAAGAAGTCGATACCTGAAAAACCACAAAAGGATTTTAGCGTTTCCCAACCAATTCTTGGTAGTAATGTCATTGTGAGGTACTTATACGAACCAGGAGAGTTTGAGGGTGGCACAAAAAGGGCTACTGATCCTATTTGGAGTGTTACTGCACACAAGATATCTAGTATAACACGATCTACGGGTAGACCTCCAATCTATAAACTGGATTCAACTGCCCCTCAGCGTGGGTTTACTAGACAACAATTACAAGTGATACCTGAGGATACTCAATTACCACCGCATGGGCTTAACTAGCACCCTTGCGTCTATTGCACTCAAGACAAGTCAACATCACATTATTTCTGACATGACCGAGATTGTTATTTTTTCTGTCAACGGTAAATTGGTGAGGATCTTTATCCGAATACTGCCAACGCATTATACAATTGCAACTTGCGCAGTGATTATTCTGTTGTTGCTTCAGAGTAATTATTAATTCAGCATCAATATCAAATTCTCGTTGTTTTTTTTTTGTCTTGTTGTTTGTAACCGGAGAGTTTTTTATCAATAATATCATCTATTGTTGTGTCATTATCATCGCCAATGATTTCATCACCGCCTGATTCTGTCAGGATAATTCTTCGAAGTTGATTTATTTTTCGTACTCTGGATACTGAAAGATAGACTAAATTCGACCATTCTATGCGATTATCTACCATCCAAACAATTGTATCCGATATAGTCAATCCCTGTGAAGAATGTATCGTCGCTGCGTATCCTAGCGTCCATGGGGATTTATTAGCACGCAATGCATCTTCAACAACATTGATATCAACCAGCACAATATCATTTAATATGAGAATCTGCTTTTCACGCCCTGACTCTGTCAGGCCTGGAATATCAACTTCGATGTTCTGTTTTCGTGTATCCGATGGCCTATAACAGAGGGGCACTGGAAGCGTTGCAAATTTTTGTTTATGCAATTCAAATAACTTCATCTGAAGTGTGTCTCTGACTATTTTTCTACTTGCAATGATCAAATCATTTGGTCTCCATGCTTCCCAAATCTCATTCATTGGAGTTTCTGAAATTATTTCACGCGCTATTTCACACTCGATTCTATCCGGTTGTAATCTAATTAGTTTCTTCAATTCTTTTAATTCATTATCAAGTGATCTATGATCGGTATCAATTTCTTCATAATAGTCTACAAAACCCTTTAGCCATTCATGGGGGGATGCACCGACAAATGGTGGTGGTTGCCCGTAATCACCGCACATGACGACTTTTGTATTCTTCAATAACAACCACTCAAGAAATATTTTTAAGACATCTTCTGACACTGTGTCTATTTCATCCCAAATCATGATTTCAGGAATAAATTTCTCTCCCATGCGCTCAGGAGTCCATTTATCTCCCTTCCATCGGAAAAAGCTGTGATAAGTGCAGGCATTTACCCTCTCTGTATCATTTCTCTTGCAAGTCTATGAGTTGGTGTTAGCACAATCATTTTTGTGAAATCCGTAGGATTTTTCCCACGGAATAACTCAATTGCCCGGGTTGTTTTTCCTGACCCGCCACAACCGTTTAAATAAACTGTTTTATACAGGCATATTGGATCAGAAATCGGTGGTGCAGTAGAAAATTCTGAACACTGATTGCTTTCTAAGTAATTATTTTCAATGGTAACATCTGCTGATGGAATATAATCATGAATCATTTCTTTCTTAATTCTCCATGATCCCCATTTCTCGTTGCCAGTAGCCTTAAAATCAGCCATTTTGCTATTTATGTAAAATGAATCAGTAGCAACTCTAACTGCGGTGGTAGGAAATCTATTGATCATTGAAAACAGATTGATAGAAGCATAACCAAGCATAGAAGCTCTCAAATGTGTGTACTGCGGATTGTATCCATCAGTGTAAGTAACGATTGTACCCAATTTGGTTCCATCGGACATAAATGCGTCCTTACGATTGACATATAGGCCCCTATTCGTTAAATCCGTGATTACAAAATCGTATTCAGCATTGTCTATAATCAATCGTGAAGAATATCTCGTATTATCATCTTTGCCACCTTGGGTAAATTTACCGATTATTCTTCGTCCAAGGTCTTTTGCTTCATTGTTTCTGATTTCAAATAACTGTTGGGACCAATCCATGATTTGTTGTTCATTAAAATCAGGAAACAGTTTTCGCTCTTCGCTAATTATTTTTTCTAGATCAGGTTGGGGTAACCAGACTGATTTCTGTGCTCGATAGGATATAATTGCTTCACTGACAATTAATGATTTTAACATCTTACAATCAAGCATATACCGTAATAACACTATTGGCATCCAGTGTTTTTCAGACATGTGTTTACCAATCCAAAGATAACTACACGGATGAAGTTCTGTAGCCATTTCAAATGATACTACACAAGCGAATCCGGTTAAATCAAAATCAGGCAGTGGTCCATTAATAGCAACACGGGTCATTTCGTGTGTGGGGTGTGCAAATCGTTTGAAAGATTTCTCGCATTCTCCATACCCAAGAAAACTTCCTGGATAACACGCAATCATATCAACGGAAATAACGGTATCAGCGGTGTATTTTGTATTCCATAATCCTCCATGGCTGTATTCAAGACAGGACAATCTGACATCTGATAAAAACTCACTTCGTGTTGGTTTCCACGCGTTTTTCTTTCTAGCAAAATGTGCTGCAATGGATGGTACTGTGAAACAGTTTGCTAATAATTGATCGTCTTCTTCTCCGTCCCCAGAAAACTCACTAGCTAGTTGTTTCATTTGATTCTGCAGCTCTTCAGTACGGTATAATTCTCCGTTAGGCCTTACAAACTGATCAAATTTGCATTCTTCGTCTGAAGTACTATAAAATAGCCACACTGACACAGGATCGTTTTTACTCAAATGGTAAATAGCATCAAATAATTTCTGCTCTGAAAAAAAACTCTTCGGTTCCAAACAGAGTTTGGGATAGATATTTTACGGTTCTATCCCGTGGGAATATTGTTACTGCAGATGACCACGCGTGTGCGTTATGATCAATAATTTCAATGGGGTTTCCTTTTTTTGATTGATATTTCGGTTCTTTTAATACTTCACCGGTGATTGTCCTTACCGATATTGGAAATCTCAATGATGTTTCTAATTTGGTTATATCCTGAATTGTTGCTCCATGCTCTTTTACCGTGAACTCCCACTCGGTTATTTTTTTTCGTCTTAGATCAGTTAGTTTATTTCCCCGGGACGCATTTGTGAAGTGTTCTATTATTCGTTCTGCTACACAATTGAGCCCTGTCGAATATTTCATGGGTGCTAGTTTTGAAATATCAGGTTTTTCATTGAGCGGATAGATCCCGTAAACAACTGCTGTGACAGGATAAGATCTTTCGTAGTAGGGTTTATCAATTCCAGTCGAAATTCCCGGTTTGGAATCCTGATTCACGGTGACAGTTTTTTTTGCCCCTGAGAATGGGTTCAAATTTATCCCTAATAATCCATTTGCCATCCTCACGGATAATGAATTTGATTCGGAAAAAATGACTTTTTTCCCCAATACGTGAAATGATCACTGCTGCTTTTTCATCATTCATGGTAGCGTCAACAACACCATCAATTCGAAATGTTGACCAGCAATAAGATGCTCCATCACGCTTGAATTCATTAAAACAGTCTCTGATGGGTTTATCAAGAATTTTATTCTTGGGTGTATTAGAAACTATATCAAGATTGAATTGAGCATCCTTCCATGGTGATCTAATGTTTCCATCTTTTGGACGTTTGTTACGTTTTTTGGGTCTATCGCGATTAAATCTAGGATTGATTTTTTATAATCTCTTAAACTCCTTCATATTTCCGTCTCTTGGACGTTTGTTACGTTTTTTGGGTCTATCGAGATTAAATCTAGGATTGATTTTCAATAATCTCTTAAACTCTTTCATGTTTCCGTCTTTTGGACGTTTGTTACGTTTGTTTCCGTCTATTGGACGTTTTTTTGGTCTATCGAGATTAAATCTAGGATTGATTTTCAATAATCTCTTAAACTCCTTCATATTTCCGTCTTTTGGACGTTTTTTGGGTCTATCGAGATTAAATCTAGGATTGATTTTCAATAATCTCTTGAACTCTCTATCGGTATTGATTTTAGCATTTTTCGAAGTCAATCTCTTGAACTCCTTCATGCTATATATAAAACAAGCATTTAAATGAAAGATTTATGTATAATGAATCACTGCAAATGGCTCATGATGGGAAATGTAACCCCGTGTAACAAATCATGCAGAAAAAATGAATACTGTAGGTATCATATGCAAAGTTTTCGACGTGGAAGTCTTGGTCCGTTACCCTGTATTTGATGTGGGGTTGGGGTTAAGGGAAGATCACAATTGTATATTGATTGTGGTGGTAAGCGATATAGGGAATTGAAGCGTTATTATGATAAAAGAATAAAAAATGGACAATCCATCAGAAATTATGACCCTGAAAAAGTCTTTGACCCTGACAACATCAAGGATAAAATCATAAGAACCCCGCAAGACTACATCGAAAGATTTTCCAGTGATGTAATTATTGAGCCAAACACTGAATTAGACAAACAATAGAATAGTATATATGAACCAAGAATTCAGACAGCATCCAGTGATTACAAATTATGAAGCATCCAGTGATGGTACTGTCAGAAACCGTAGACTAAAGAAACCAGTTGGTGTTGTGAATAATCAAGGGTACTTGATGTTTACTGTTGGCGGAGGAAAAGAAAAGAAAACTTATCTCAATCATCGTTTCGCATTTGAATGTTTTTATGGATTGATCGAGGGTGATTCTGTTATTGATCACAAGGATTCTAATCGAAAGAATAATTCTGTATCAAATCTGCAAGCTATCACACAGAGTGATATTCTGATCTGTGTGATATATCACACAGAGAGAATACCAAACGAGGAAAGACTGGCACTTGTTCAAAAAAAGCGAGACCTGTGAAATCTTTGAATGAAGAAAAAATATTTTCATCTATGAATGAAGCCGGTAAATTTTTCGATATTTGTAGAGCCTCAGTACGAAAAGTTGCAGAGGGGATAACCAAAACGGCTATTTCAAAAAAGAGTGGACAAAAGTTCAATTTAGTTATATCTGATGCGTCATATTTTTCAATTAGAGATATGTCATTCTTATAGAATAATGAATTCTGAAAACATGAATAGCATCATAGTTGAAATAGCAAATTTGAAAAATCAGGATATCAAACTATCAGATGGGTTAAATCCTGATCAAATTGTGTCTGATTTTCAGGATATAGAATACGGAGTTAGCACTAACAAATATATGCTACCCAAGAAGTATGCACTCATCAAAAGAATTCAGAATTCTATTAAAGACTCTCTTTCATTTTCCAGTGACATCAGTGTGTTCGTTCCGTTGTATACTATCGTAGAGGGAATACGAAAAGAATTAGGTAACGAATACGAATTGAAAAAAGAAGTCAACTCTAAAATTAGAAACCTACGAGCATTAATTCAAGAAAATTGATTGCCCGACCATTGATTGCCCGACCATTTATCATTCCGACCCTCAAGAGATTTTCATTTTTTTAGCATTTTTTGATTGAAAATGTCAAAATCAGTGAATAAAAAATCTATGGACCTTTAATGGATGGTCAATGGAAAAGTGAGGAAAGTCACAGTATTATTAATTTTATATACAATTATGTGACTTTCCTCATCACTGATAGAAGCTGTTATAGGATGAAATAACACTTCCATGACCGTGTTAAAAATCATCCGACATGTCACTGATGTCAAAAAAGCAGTTGCACGATGGTGTTAGGTCGGGATTGAAAAATTGTTTTGCAATTGAAAAATAGTTTACGATTTCAAATAATGGTCAATGAAGCATTAACAACCCGATTGGCTCGTGAACGACTGGATGCAATTAAGAGATTTGTACCAATTCGTGACTCTGTAAGAAATAAACTGCAACAACGACAGAGTTTACAAACTGATTTTGCTCTGGGGTCTGAAGAGTTGTTTGAACCATTAACCACAGCAACGAAAGGGGTAGAGCGTGCTTTACTAGGAGATGGTCCCGAGACGGGAAAATCTGTTATTGGTGAACTTGAAAAACTAGCAGCGAAAACTGAACAAACTGAAAAAACTGATCCGAAAAAAACGACTGTTTCTCTGCTGAATAAATTTACTGATCATGCTAAAATATTAATAAAAAAAACCTAGTTTATTGAAATCAAAGGATTATCAAGCCTTTGGTAATATTGCTGCTCAAAGCTATAATTCAAAAAAAGATTTTTTAAAGGACGAGTATAAAAATGATAGAATATCAAGTAATGATTGGTTCGATAATTTTTATAAACTAAATAAAGGGATTGGTCGTTTGAATAAGGATGAGATAGGATACAAGGAATTTCAAAGGGGAATTAGTTATTATAAAAGAGAACAAATAGAAGAGCGACAACGAGAATTAGAAGAACGACGTCAAACACCAACACGTAGACAAACAAGAAGACAAAAAAAAAACAACAACTACCACCTGATGATGATGGTGATTTAGAAGAACGACGTCAAACACCAGCACGGAGACAAAAAAAACAAGAAGAACCTAATGATGATTATTTACAAGAAACGAATTTAGAAAAACTAGATGAAGCAACTGGTTATAGCGGAAGTGGACTGCAAAATCCAAGGATTGGAAACACTTGTCCTGATAGTGTTATCAATGATATATCACGATTAGATGTTCTTGTAGGAGGATTCCGAGCTGGAAATAATTCACCGGAAATAATTAATGAAGCAGCTGATATCTGTAGACGGTTATTTGCCGGCGGTATCATGGATATCAAAACATATCGAGATTTTATTGACGAGTTAGCAAATGGGTATCATAGTGATTAAATAACAATTGAAAACACTATTGTTTTTATAATAATTATCGTACACTACAATCATGATAAACCAACCCTCGTCTATGTAGTTAATTCACGGTTTCCAGTTTATAAAGCATACTATGGAGATGGCCTCGGCAATACCATTTTAGGATTCTTTTCAAGAATGGCCCCAAAAGTGATGCCGTTAGCTAAACAGTTATCAATGAAAGCCATTGATGTTATTCGTGATAAGGGTATTAGTACTGTTGGAGATCTTGCCGGGAAAGCGTTTTCAACTGCTAAGGATAAAATAACATCATTAGTGAGGCGAAAAAAGAAACCGTTACCGTCTACAGCAGAAATGCCTGCAAGTGTTAGTAAAATTATAAATAACGCAGTAGATGAAAAACTAGCGTCGATGGTAAATCATGGGAACCAAAGCAATATTGCAAACATGATAGCGGGAAGTGGCTTTAAAAAACTACGACGATGAGAATGGAAAAATCGTTTACGATTTCACTATTTAGACTCTGATAAATAGAATAAAATGTTCAAAAGGTCACCTGATCCAGCATTTGATATAGACGCCCAAGTCCCCAAGAATGATTCTGTACGCGATTATCAATATTACGCCTATCATGCCATAGACTCAAATAGTCGAGCGAGAATTGATCTTCAAGTCCATGATACCAGTAAATACTTTTTGCCCTGTGAAGCGTTTATCGAAATCGAAGGAGAGATTATACGAACAAATGATACAGAGTATCCAGATGATACTCAAGTCGGTTTTGTCAATAATGGTATCATGGCGTTATTTGAGAGTGCTAGATATCTCATTGATGGAAAAGAAATCGAGTCGATAGATCGTGATGTTGATGTGGCTACAACAATAATCGGATTAGCGAGATATTCTGATGATTACACAAGATCAGCAGGACCCTCTATGATGTTTGCAAAGGATGGTAAGAATACCGCTGGAGGAAATCCATTTATTATAAGACAACCCAAAAAACGTGATAATACTAATATTGATGTTGAAAATATGATTATAAACAACGATCCTAATTTCAATCTAGGAGCTGCAACACGAAACTCAATGTTGCAAGGAACGCGTAAATCATTTTCATGCGCGATTCCACTGCATCACATGTTTGGATTCTGTAGAAACGTCCGAAAAGTTATTTATGGAGCGAAGCATACAGTATCGCTTGTACGAAAGGGTGATGATAATGACGCAATTTGGAGGATTCCAGCAGATGCTGCAGCCCCAATGCTGATGCCGGTAAAGTCAAATTAACAAAAATATCATTGTGGATGCCAGTGTTGACTCCAGCAATTACCGAAGAACAACGACTACTATCATTTATGGACCAAGGAGGAAAGTCGTTGTTGAGTTGGCTAACCGTGAGTACAGATGTTAAACAATCAAATGTTAATAATGTGTTTACGTGGAATCTAGCATCAAAACAAGGCACTGCTGCACCACGTCATATATTTATTGCGTTACAGGATATCACACGAGTTGGCAATCAACGTTTCAGTCATATGATATTTGATCAATTAGGTGTGAAAGACGTCTCACTGAGAATAAACGGCCAGCAGGAACCATCTGAGGATATGCAACTTAATTACACAGAAAATCATATTGCACGAGTTTCTCATCGTCTGTTGTCATTTATGGCACGCGACCAAAATGTCGATACTGGTTTGCAAATATCACAATATGATTTTAAAAATTTGTATCCGATCTATTACTTCTCACTGGAACATCTCGATTTGACAAGACAGTCAGTTGTTGATATACACTTTAGAGCTAATGTGACTCGTGGTGTTATTGCTGATTATAGAGCGGCTGCTGTCATTCTCAGTGATAAATCAATGATACTCGAAGGTGTTGGTGGAAGAATGAGAGTGGTAGATGCCCCAGTAGAAAATCTTTGAACGATTTTTCTCGATTTTTCATTGAATTAGAATCAATCTATTATGTATAATGTCATATAGTGTTATTAGTGTTGCGTTAACTCCTGGTCAAATCAAAAAATTGCAATCAGAATCGGCTAAAAAATATGGAACCACAATCACGTTGAAACCCAATCAAATGACTGGTGGTGCAAATAAATTATCGCTGACAACTCGTCAGGTGAAACATTTCAATGATGCTTTCAAGGATAAAAAAGGGGTTCAGATTACTCTCTCTGCGGCTGCTATCAAAAATATGATTAAAACAGGCGGTATATTTCCGTTGTTAGCTGCGATTCCAGCATTGATTGCAGCAGCAGCCCCAGCAGTAGCTAAAGCGGCTGCGTTAGGAGCCGTTGGTACTGCAGCAGGAATGGCATTTAAGAAGGCAACTGGACAAGGATATAAAAAAAAGGGACGATCCGTTCACGGATTGGGTCTAAGACTACCAGGAACCCCGTATTCATGGTACAGCGGAAAGGGTCTAAGACTACCAGGAACCCCGTATTCATGGTACAGCGGGAGATCCGTTCACGGATCAGGCCTGAGACTACCAGGAACGGTTTATTAATTGAGGAACCTATGGTTCCCATGTCCAATTTTGATTTAATGGATGCGGCTAAAAAACTAGTGATTAAAAATTTCAGAGGTGTTTTTATGAAAGATCAATTACCACATCAACCAAACAAAACTGAAACAGGTATTATTAATCTCGATAACAGCACCGGACCTGGAACTCACTGGGTTGCATACGCTATTGATCCACGTGGGATTGTCTATTTTGATTCATATGGATTAGCCCCACCAAAAGAATTTATGCGTTACATAAAACAATTTCAAATGAAGACTTGGTATTCTACGCTACCAACACAACAAATCAATGACCCACCAATATGTGGCAGTGAAGTATTAAATGTCCTTGACGCTATTTCTAACTCCTTGGGTACCCCAAGGGGAAAACCACCTCATATTGTCGTAAATGACTACACCAGCAATCGCTTTTTAGAGAGAGAAAGAGTTTTACAATAACATGATTGATATTTGGGGAAGACCTCTGAAACCCAAACCCGATGACACTGCAACTCCTGATTCTATCAAGGATATAACAAAAAAAATTAAAGATGAAATCGCTGAGACGTTGAATTTAGTAAATGTTGACCCGAACGAAATAGTTGTATTTCAGGACAAACAGGGTAAATTGAAATCTAGTAATATTTCTCTGGGTGATATTTTAGTTAAACAACAAAACGCAATCGAGAACACCGTTGCGTTATTTTCCGATCAGGGTAAATTGAAAACCAGTAATATTTCTCTGGATGATATTTTAGTTAAACAACAAAACGCAATCGAGGATACTATCGCGTTATTTTCCGATCAGGGTAAACTCAAACCGGGTGTACTCGTTTCGACGATTACAGATCGATTAAAAGCTCTCAACGATGAGTTAAAAAATTCTGTGTTTGTACTAACAACACTTGAATCTAGAATTGAAGAAAACGGAAAACAGTTTACATCATTTCGTAGAAATATCATTGATAAATTTATTGGAACCCCGTTAGATAAAATTGAAATAAAACTCCCGGATATTAAAAAATCCATCGATGAGACGAAAACTTTCATCGAAGCCGTTAAAGGTGATTTTTGGAGGATGATAACAGTTATTGAAAAAACAAAAATTCCTCATGAGAAAACTAACAACATAGTATATACAATCCAACACGGATCATTTGCGTGGACACCTTCAAACAACAAATTAGATATCACTGCAACCGTTAAAGGTATTTATCGATTAACACTAGTGACACCATTGACTCAATTTAATATTTCATCGTCCAGTTCATCTGGGGTCAATAATACGATTTCAACGATCATCGACAAGAGTACAACTGAAAAGTTCACAATCACATCTACTGATAAAAATTTGATTAAGGTTTCAGCAACCTGGTATGTGGAATTCGTAGCGGATTTAAGTAAATAAATTGAAAGGATTTCACAATTGAAAACGCTAGCGTTGTTAAAATAAAAAATGATTTCATCATCGCAATATCGCTATGATCAGGTCAGAGAATATCAAACTAGACTCAAAACCCTGTCTGAGGAGTATGCAATGAAAATTAAAAAATATCGCAGGAGAATTACCGCAATTGATGTTACTGTGTATTCAGTGAGTGGTGTAATCACCGGAGCCGGTATTATACTGTCTTCAGTGACAATGATGGCCCCGATAGCTGTTCCAATTTGCATTTCTGCGGCAACAACAATCGCTGGAATTATTTCAATAATCACCAAAAAAATATCCTCATGCAGCCAACGGAAACTACAAGACTACATAATTCAATTTCATGTTGTGTCCACTGCATACTCGCAATTATCCTCATTGATATCGTCATCGCTCGATGATACAATTATATCAGAGAGTGAGTTTTCAGCGATGGTAGATATATATGATTCCGCGATGTCAAAATTAGAAATACAAAAACATGAGTATAATAACAATGACAACACAGATGGAATTACTTCAACAAATAGTGGAGAACACAAACCCAGTACAAACAAGCATGATCTCAATAACCTCAACGAATCCAGAATTCATTGTGAATTTCCCCTCTCCGGTCCCAGTGAAGGAGATAGCGCTAGCAAAATTACGATTATACCACAGTTGGCCAAATATTAGGTCAAAATCATTTGGTGGTCAACAACCCAATAATTCCCTGGTATTTGCAAATAAGAATAAACCCGACGGTACCCCAGACTGGAATGTTGTTTCCATACCAACCGGATCATACCAAATCGAACAAATCAATAATGAATTCGCGCGTAGAATAAAATCGATTACTGGAGTAGAGTCAAAAATAGCTATAACAGTTCATGAACCAACACTATCATCTGCCATTGAAATAAGCACAGAGAGTTATGTCGTAGATATCTATCAAAGCTCTATTAGAACCGTACTAGGATGGCCTGAAATCCCACCCACCCCGGAAAAACCCGTTGATTTACCAGAACCAAAAAAAACTGATTATGTCACAGACAGGATAAAATCTGATAATCCATTAAAGAGTTATAGAGATTATGACAAATTGTATTTTTTTCTTGAAATTGTAGATATCAACAATGAAAGATACCACGTACTTCTACAGAGTAAAATCACTGAAAACTTCACAGCGTTCAATAACGATATTTCGTTGTTGTTAATATCCCTTAAATCCGGTTCTCTCACCCGAGACGAATTTATCAGCGTTGTAGAAACATGTAACAAAATCATAAATGACATGGAAACATTTCATTCACAAATTATTCAGGATATATTAGATGACGCTGATCCCCTAGTGAGAATAGAATTTTCAGCAAGCTATAAAATACGCGTAGAAGATATCCCCACATTCAAACTACCAAGATATAATATCTTAGAACTACAAAAATCTCTCAGTGACACCATCGATGTTGGTTTTAAAATAATTCATGACGCATGGAAAAAAGCAACATCACCGGAAATAAAAATCCTGACCCATAATAATGACCCAGATGGTGGTGGCAGGCATATTGCTCCGTTCAATGTGAATATTTCAACGGTGATTGCGCTCAATTTAGTGTGTGATGTGATCGAAGGAAGCTATCAAATAAATTTAGAACAATCAAATCAAGCTCAGCAGGGATATATTTTGTATTCATTTGCACCAACAGCTCCTCCAGGATTTTTAATAGTTGAGTCCCCGGTGAATCCAGTCTATATGCGATGTCATAATAATTCATTAACCAGAATTAATTTCAAACTCACTGACCAGTCCAATAATCTGATTGATTTACAAGAGGAGGTTTTACAAATTAGTCTATTTGTGAAATCGTAGTGATTTTCGTCGTAGTGATTTACATGACCCTCGAACACGATATCGTATCGGACTGGATCAAATATTCGGTTGAAAATCGAAGATTTTTACGAATGGAGGCTTAGTCATTTTTTTGATTTCATTGATTTCATTGATTTTTCATTATTATTTTTTGCCTGATTTCATTGATTTTTCATTGATTTTTTTGCCTGATTTCCTTGATTTTTTTGATTTTTTTGCCTGATTTCATTGTTTTAAGCCTGATTTCAGTGAAAACTTGTTTAAAAATGTTGTCCGTCTCACCCTCACTGCTGCTACCTTTGCTCCTTAAGCATCTCAACGTGATTTTTACGTTACACGATAGAAAACAATCTGAGTCAAACCTTGCCATCTTCCAGAACTCTTATCATGAACCCTCAACAATGTTAGAAAATACACTAAACTTTATCCTGATGGATCCAAGGTGGATGAAAAGACTGCTGCAGCCTTCGTTAGTGGCAAACACATAACCAAAATTCGTTTGCCAAACGATGCGCCCATCATTATCAGCCGAAATCAGAGCAATAGACCTTGCTCTGAAATGTATCAAACAGAAACGTATTTTAAATAGCATTATCTTATGTGACTCACTATCAGTGGTTCAGTCAATACACAATAAAAAAACTGGAGAATCCATTATAAGTCAATCTCTTCATCAAATATACGGAGCTTAGTACCTCCTACAATATAATATACTGCTGGTTACCTAGCCATATTGATATTAAAGTTAATGAAGATGCAGACCGTGTTGCTAAAATGGCTCTATCCCAAGAACCATCTGATTTTAAATTACCGCTGACTGATTTGAAACCTCTTATTAAAAGGTAACTACGCCAGAAGTGGCAGGCAACATGAAATGATGTAGTCAATAACAAACTTCACGACATCAAACCAACCCTCTGAGAATGCACTCCTTCCTACAGAGCACTCCGTAGGGAGGAGGTAGTCATTGCAAGAATCAGAATTGGTCATACATACATAACCCACTCCCAGATTAAAAAAGGTGAAGATCCACCAGAGTGCTTTGCTTTAAGTGTATCATTAACTGTTAAGCACTTTATGACCGAGTGCTTATACCTGCAACCTACACGTGATAAGTATTGTAATGTACATGACTTGAAGGAACTTTCTGATACTATACGTATCACTTGTATTTTTAATTTCCTGAAGGAAGTAAATCTATAACTTGTATGCCATCACCTAGAGAATTTGTATCCTACCTAAACTGTCATTATGGTACATGGAGTTAAACTGTCTCTATGGTACATGGAGTTAAACTGTCATTATAGTACATGGAGTTGAACTGTCACTGTTGTACATGGAGTTAAACTGTCATTATAGTACATGGAGGTAAACTGTCATTATAGTGCATGGAGGTAAACTGTCATTATAGTACATGGAGGTAAACTGTCATTATTGTACATGGAGTTAAACTGTCATTATAGTACATGCAGTTAAATTGTCATTATAGTACATGGAGGTAAACTGTCATTATAGTACATGGAGATAAACTGTCACTATGGTACATGGAGTTGAACTGTCATTATAGTACATGGAGTTAAACTGTCATTATAGTACATGGAGTTAAATTGTCTCTATGGTACATGGAGTTAAACTGTCATTATAGTACATGGAGGTAAACTGTCATTATAGTACATGGAGTTAAACTGTCATTATAGTACATGGAGGTAAACTGTCATTATAGTACATGGAGTTAAACTGTCATTATAGTACATGTTGGTAAACTGTCATTATAGTACATGGAGGTAAACTGTCATTATAGTACATGGAGTTAAACTGTCATTATTGTACATGGAGTTAAATTGTCATATAGTACATGGAGTTAAATTGTCATTATAGTACATGGAGGTAAACTGTCATTATAGTACATGGAGGTAGACTGTCATTATAGTACATGGAGTTAAACTGTCATTATAGTACATGGAGGTAAACTGCCATTATAGTACATGGAGTTAAATTGTCTCTATGGTACATGGAGGTATACTGTCTCTATGGTACATGGAGTTAAATTGTCTCTATGGTACATGGAGGTAAACTGTCATTATAGTACATGGAGTTAAACTGTCATTATTGTACACAGACGTAAAATGACATTATAGTACATAATGCTAATCTAATATTTATATTGCAGAGATTTAAACTGACATTATAGCACTTCTCCATATTCCAGGCAACTGACACATTAGCACACTCAGTAATACAGGCACATCAACAGATTAGGACTCTCAGTACAACAGGCACATCAACAGATTAGAACACTCAGTACAACAGGCACATCAACACATTAGCACACTCAGTACTACAGGCACATTAACAGATTAGGACACTCAGTACAACAGGCACATCAACCGATTAGGACACTCAGTACTACAGGCACATCAACAGATTAGCACACTCAGTACTACAGGCACATCAACAGATTAGGACACTCAGGACTATAGGCACATCAACACATTAGCACACTCAGTACTACAGGCACATTAATAGATTAAGACACTCAGTACTACAGGCACATCAACAGATTAGCACATTCAGTATTACAGGCACATCAACAGATTACGACACTCAGTACTACAGGCACATCAACAGATTAGGACACTCAGGACTACAGACACATCAACACATTAGCACACTCAGTACTACAGGCACATCAACACATTAGCACACTCAGTACTACAGGCACATCAACAGATTAGGACACTCAGGACTACAGGCACATCAACACATTAGCACACTCAGTACTACAGGCACATTAACAGATTAAGACTCACAGTACTACAGGCACATCAACAGATTAGCACACTTAGTACTACAGGCACATCAACAGATTAGGACACTCAGTACTACAGGCACATCAACAGATTAAGACACTCAGGACTACAGGCACATCAACAGATTAGCACACTCAGGACTAAAGCACATCAAGACATTAGCACACTCAGTAATACAGGCACATCAACAGATTAGGACACTCAGGACTACAGGCACATCAACAGATTAGCACACTCAGTACTACAGGCACATCAACAGATTAGGACACTCAGGACTACAGGCACATCAACACATTAGCACACTCAGTACTACAGGCACATTAACAGATTAAGACTCACAGTACTACAGGCACATCAACAGATTAGCACACTTAGTACTACAGGCACATCAACAGATTAGGACACTCAGTACTACAGGCACATCAACAGATTAAGACACTCAGGACTACAGGCACATCAACAGATTAGCACACTCAGGACTAAAGCACATCAAGACATTAGCACACTCAGTAATACAGGCACATCAACAGATTAGGACACTCAGGACTACAGGCACATCAACACATTAGCACACTCAGTACTACAGGCACATTAACAGATTAGGACACTCAGTACAACAGGCACATCAACCGATTAGGACACTCAGTACTACAGGCACATCAACAGATTAGCACACTCAGTACTACAGGCACATCAACAGATTAGGACACTCAGGACTATAGGCACATCAACACATTAGCACACTCAGTACTACAGGCACATTAATAGATTAAGACACTCAGTACTACAGGCACATCAACAGATTAGCACATTCAGTATTACAGGCACATCAACAGATTACGACACTCAGTACTACAGGCACATCAACAGATTAGGACACTCAGGACTACAGACACATCAACACATTAGCACACTCAGTACTACAGGCACATCAACAGATTAGCACACTCAGTACTACAGGCACATCAACAGATTAGGACACTCAGGACTACAGGCACATCAACACATTAGCACACTCAGTACTACAGGCACATTAACAGATTAAGACTCACAGTACTACAGGCACATCAACAGATTAGCACACTTAGTACTACAGGCACATCAACAGATTAGGACACTCAGTACTACAGGCACATCAACAGATTAAGACACTCAGGACTACAGGCACATCAACAGATTAGCACACTCAGGACTAAAGCACATCAAGACATTAGCACACTCAGTAATACAGGCACATCAACAGATTAGGACACTCAGGACTACAGGCACATCAACAGATTAGCACACTCAGTACTACAGGCACATCAACAGATTAGGACACTCAGGACTACAGGCACATCAACACATTAGCACACTCAGTACTACAGGCACATTAACAGATTAAGACTCACAGTACTACAGGCACATCAACAGATTAGCACACTTAGTACTACAGGCACATCAACAGATTAGGACACTCAGTACTACAGGCACATCAACAGATTAAGACACTCAGGACTACAGGCACATCAACAGATTAGCACACTCAGGACTAAAGCACATCAAGACATTAGCACACTCAGTAATACAGGCACATCAACAGATTAGGACACCCAGGACTACAGGCACATCACCAGATTAGCACACTCGGCACTACAGGCACATCAACACGTTAAGTGTTGGAGCATGTTTGGATTATCACTGGAATTCAATTGGTACTTAATTTATTTGGGCTTGTGACAAAAGAGTTTGATTGTATGGGATTAAAGTCGTAATCCTAAGAAAGTTGTTGTTAAAATTTCACGTTTTTATTCTGAATTATTGTTTTGTAAATTGTTAGTTTACGCTCTTTTCTGTTACATAGTTTAAAACCATAGATTAGTAACATAACATTGGATGTGCGTGTATGGGATACGAATTTCTCACCCATGCGACCGACGGTGAAATCTAGCTGTTTACCTAACCTTACATTTCTAATCTCAGTCTAGTCATCTCAGACCAGTCGTTTCAGGCAAGGTGTCCACGCGCTCATAACTACTTTTAAAAAAGGAAACCCTTGTTGTCTTATGCTGTGCCGGACGTATTTGTTCTAAATTCAAACAAGAACAACGAATATATAACAAAAAACATAGTAACTTAAGGTCAATCCATCTTTGAAAACATACCATGGAAAACAAAACCTTTCGAGAGAGGCATAGACACACACTCATACATGTCGGGCTGTTTGGTATTATTCTAGTTAGTTCCACACAGCATGGCCAATTTTATTCTATATGCAGCTCTTGCCCAGTACATTTTCAGGTCAGATTATTTAATGTAGCTAAAGCAAATTAAATAGTTTTAAATAATCTGTGTGAAATAAATTTTATACTGCGATCTGCATTAAATGACGCTGACCTGAAAAGTGACTGTGATACAGATATGATACAATTCTCAATGCTATGTGAAATGAATTATGACAGAAATCACTGATCCATGCACAGATACTATAGACTCATATATCCCATAGTCTCCAAACTCTCTTTACAAATCCTGAAAACATAATAACAGCCAGAAATGTTTTATGTCAAACATGCTTTATTCAAATTTTGTTAACCATCTCCACTGTGTCCCAGTTGAATGAAAAATATACCTGCATTATTTATCGACAATTAATGTACTTACCTGCGAAAATGAAATATTTATCCGCCAACACACTAATCCATAAGCAAATATCACAGCAGCACTTGCAATATTTCCAAAAATAAAAAAATAGATTTTCAAAACCTTCGTAAACTTTGAAGTTTAGCATATGGTAAGCCGCTGGTGTCCATATTTTAGGTCTTTTTTATATAGGGGGAGGGGTCTTTTATTCAAAATCGGAACTGATGAAATAAAACAGTTTCTCTTAATAAACATATATTAAATGTGATAATACCTCAATACTATGCGACGTTTTGTTTTGTTATTATCTTTGCTCACGCGAAACAACTGTGTACTTCGGATGTAACAGTCCCACCACAGCCCTCGTTAACATATTTGTATTTCTCCGGCACATGTAGAGATTGGGACGTGAAGAGTTCATTTTACTTTAAAGTAACCTTGGTTGAGAAAAATAATTTACGTTGACGTTTGAACCGATACAAGGAAATCGCAGTCGCAAGGGTTACGTTATAAATATCTGAATAGGGCAATATTACCACAATGACTGAGATTTCCTTGTCTCTGTCCAAACCCCATCATATATTCTGTTTTTCTCTAATATATTTAGGAAAACATACTTTAAGATTGTTTTTATTCCTTGGTTTTATTATGTCATATATTTTAAAAATCTTAAGTGAAACCAACAAGCTTTTTCGAAGTCATCTAAAGTGGGTACTTTTACTTAAATTATACTCTGGAACGGTTAGCGTCCTTGATGAATGGATAAAATGCTACAGCTTGCCAGGCAATAAGATCTTCCTTAGACGAAAGCTTCTTTAACGAAACAATAAATAAATTTAAAAAATAGTTTGGTCCATTATATGGTGAAAATCAATTTGTTAGATAAAAACTGCTTTGGACGTGATTAGCAAGTCAAAGTTCGAAATTGAAAATCACAGAATTCAAATTAAAACACAAGACAAATAGAGTTAAGAAATCTTCAGCTTAAAAGAGACAAAGAAGAGAGATAATTGGATTTAGAGAAACGTTGTATACGTTGTATACGTTTTGATACGTTTTAGCTCTTACAGACCCAATCGTCACATGTTGAAGGTGTTTGAGTCTCGATCATAACTTGGCCGTTGGAACCACTTTGATGTACCACAACCAACTCGAAGCCAACTTAGAATTATCGCACAGGCAAACGCCTAAAATGTGATTATTCCACGAGATGTCAAATCACTCCAAGATTGTCTCTATAACAGCGACATGGTTATGTGAACAAATAAATATTTTACTCCAACATAGACTCATGCGAGATAAACTATATGCCACAAAATGTTAATATAGTCATTACATATGCCTGCAAACATGCATATTAGGTAGCATTTGTCCATACTAAGGTACTTAAGTATATGTGTAAGAAATACATTTTCATCCCAATGTCAATGCTTAACTAAACTGTAAATTGAAAGCAATCCGGTAATGGCATAAAAATCAAAACAAAAGTAAATAATGACAACAAATTAGATAACGACTGGACTCAATAATGTGTAGGATTTATAACAAAAGGAGACCTTCGTTGGTCCAATAATGTATGTTAAATAGCTTCTAGATTACAAGACTGAAGAATGGACCCATATATATTCTGACATGGCTTCGAAAGGAAAATGTTTTTCCCTCCCACAGATCCAGCAGAAAACGTAAAAGTATACAAATCCAAAAACATCTCACCTCTGTCTGCGTGGGTTCGAATCCCAGATTCGCCCAATGTGGGTATGTGAGAAAGTTCGCCAGTACCTTTTCGTGGGTCGGTGGTTTTTTCGGGTGTTTATCCTGGGTTCCTTCTCCACCATTAATGCTGGCCGCCAGGTATTGCCTAGGATGCTGAAAAAATGGCGTTAAATCCTACAAAAACCAGCTTGCACCACGTAGACCTCGATTCATTTGATATTTGTAGCGCTCGGGTCCCTCTCGTCACTCTGGACAACACCGGACACTATATATACTGGACAGTTCTACAGCTGGGATAATCCAGACGCTCCAGATACTGGACACTCCATAGCCTCAGCATTCCAGACACTCTTCAGCAGCGGACAACACCGTATATTCTGGACATTTCCATATACTGGGCAGCTCTGTAGTTGGAGATGTGCGAATCCTTATAGTAGATCGCCGCCTGACAAGATTTTTAGTAATGTTTAAAGCATTACATGCGGTGAGGCATTTATACACAGGTATTGTCTGTGCATCAAAGGCATTCGGTTCGTCTCACCAAAGGCACTTCGCATGTACGGCAAAGGATGAACCGAACTCACTCTTTTGAAAGTCGCCACAATATACATTATTCACCCTCGGGTATCATTGTACTCTAAAAATAAACTCTAGTACTCAAATTTAATAAATCAATAAAAACGGTTTATAAAATTCCGTGACATATGACTCACATAATTCTGAGACTTTTCTTCTAAGTTTATATACAGGTATATCAAAACGTTTATATTATTGGATTGTTCACCCAAGTCGAGCACTTCAATGTCCATGCAGGTGACTTGAGTATTTGACTGTTAATTCAAGCACATGTCCATTTACGATTCACGTAGTTCCAAGATGTTTATTTTAAGGTTATATTCATGCATGTTTGAACATTAGTTGCTGATTATTTCTTGTTCTGGAAGACATTCGTGTTTATCTAGCTTGTAGATGTTTCACTTGATTCTATTCTTTGTTCAATTCTTTATATTGTGCCAAAACATGTATGGAGCATACTGAGGTATGATGCATCTTAAACTCGAGTTTTCTGAATTCCCTTGAGTATTTCAGTCTCAAAATTGGAGTCTCCACATTGCTGACGGGGTGTTATCAGTTTTGATCTGATGTTACTACAAATAGTTTGGAAATCATTGGCATTCATCTTGCATGACTTTGTTTTGCTCATATAATGTGTTCCTGTCATCTTGTAGACCTTTGACCAGATTCATTTCCTGATGACCCAAAGATGGTACAATATTGTTGTAAAGTTCTGACAGTAGAGTGATGTGATAGTCATCAAGGTTTGTATCATCATCTCCATCTGGTGGAAAGATGATGTCCATCTGGGATGGATTCAACACTCTCTTCTTAAGAAGACTGTTTAAGGTATTCCTGTTAATTGTCAGATGTTGGTCCAGATGATTAACCATATGATAGAAACATTTTCTCACAACCTTTGACCCAACATGATTCAACATATATGAAATGTACATGAACCTGTCTGTGTCACTGGTTGGTGGAGATAGCTTGGAACCCACTTAAGATGAAAGACTGTAAACAAAGGCTACATTTATAACAAACAGAAAATCAGTTTTGTGCTTTGTCAAAATATACAGTCAGGTTCCATACTAAACTATTATTGGGTGTGAATAGACTATATTGGATATGAAAATTCACATACAACTTTAACCTTGAATTTTGTAAAACATATAATCATCAGCCTTGAATGCTTGTCACAATAGATACATGTATTTATCAACTGCAGTACAAAAATTCCTCCAATCCTACGTTATCGTGAGTTCAATATTGAGAAAATTGTTGGAACTGTTGATTAGTTAAATATTCTGTTCCACTGTATTTGATCATGTACAATTGTACAAAACCTAATAGTACAACAAACTTTTGAACGAGCAAGTAGGTTATATCAATGATAGCATCTTAAAATCATCTTAAGTGTTTAACAATATTTGCACAGTTGATGATTAAATACACAATGTATTTAATAATGCAGCACAGTTTTCTGCAATAATTTCTTAAATAGAATATCCATTTCTTTCAACAAAACATTGTATGGCTTTTACTCCGGGCAAATCATTTTGGTTTATAGCAAACATATGTGCAGGCCTAACCCTATTACTAATTGAGATACATACACTCATCTTGTATGCTTGTTCCAACATGAAGAACGGTTGATAAATAACTTAACGACACATTAAACCCAAGTTATTGAAGCATGAAAAATGGTTGATGAATAAGTTAATGACACATTAAACACAAGTTAGTGAAGCATGAAGAGTGGTTGATAAATAACATAATGACACATTAAATCCAAGTAAGTGACGCATGAATTATTGGCCACCCCGACAAAAGAGCGCACTACAAAAGCGCGCCGACAAAAGAGCGCCGACAAATCAGCTGAACTTAAATAGGAATTTGTAACTATATATACACGCAGATTCTATGATCGCAAATCTGTTTGTACCAACTTTGTACAAACTTCTCTATTTGATATCTAGTCTACTTGTTATTATAATTTAATCGGCGCTCTTTTGATATTGAGGTCTTTTGTCTTTAATTCTTGATAGAATAGTTGCAAACATATTTCTTCTGCTCAACAATGCTTTCTTTATTTTTTATCGAAAACTTCTACAATTTAAAAACTTGTCTACTTGTTAGTATAACTCTACTTGTTGGTATAATTTAATCGGCGCTCTATTGTCGGCGCTCTTTTGGTATTGCGCTCTTTTGTCTTCCGCTCATTTGTCGGCTCTCTTTTGTCGGCGCGCTTTTGTCGGGCGTTCTTTTGTCTGGTCACCGAATTATTGTTCAGCTGTGACTTACGTTTATGCTAAAAGTATAGTACTTTTTACGATGCATTCACTCACATGTTTCATGAATCTAGATATCACAGTATATATATATATATATATATATATATATATATATATATATATATATATATATATATATATATACAGGATGCTCCTCGCTTAGAACTCAGCATTAAAGAACTGTATCGCCTGGTGTCAGGGTAATGTGATCGCCTGGTGTCAGAGTAATGTGATCGCCTGGTGTAAGGGTAATGTGATCGCCTGGTGTAATGGTAATGTGGTCGCCTGGTGTCATGGTAATGTGATCGTTGGTGTCAGGGTAGTGTGAAAGGCTGGTAAATGATCACTATAAATTGCTACACTGCAGACACTGGTGCACTCAAATGGTGAAGGTGATGTTAAATATTGTTTTATATTTTTTTATCTTTTCTTTTAATTATATTTATTTAGGTCACGATAGATTATTGAAATACTATACTAAAAATTAAACTATGAAATTGAAAGAAAGCCTGCTATTTTGTTATGCATGACGTGTATTTTCTTGTCTCTCATTACATTTCTTGCAAGTTTGTCTAGGCTTAGCCCCCTCTACATATGCTGCTCTGTATATGTGGGCTTAGCCTTTTAGACACGTTCTTTTAAAAAGATTGATCAAAAGGAACAAAACCTAAAGTAAAGAATAGGTAAAAACAAGGATGGAAAAGGGTATTTTTCAATTTCATGTTTGACTTTGTTTGCTTGTGAGCTCTTAGTGTATGGTATAACGGTACCAATTGCGCAAGTCCATGTGGGTGGAGCGTAAGGTGTAGGGTCGATACCAATCAGAAATAAATAACAACACAAGCTATGATTGGTGGATTATGTAAGAGTTGTACTTTCTGTTAGGCTTAAAAAATAGTTTAGCCTCTTGGCAACATCTGAATTTATGTTAATTCCTATACAGATCATATTTTGTATTTTTTATGATTTTTTGAAAATGTCATAGACATGACTGAAAATAGGTATGTTGTGACTAGATAACTCATACCCCTGTCTAGTTCCAGCAGAGTTATCTCTCTTAAATGCAATGGAGTACCTGGTTTTCTCATCATCACATTGACAGTCTAACATTGTTCTCTATAACAGTGTGTGAGATGCATGCTAAATTAGGATAGAAAATATATTTATCTCTCCAAATATTAGCATTGAGGTCCATGGAAAAACAATTGGTACCGTGATACCTAAAAGGTAATACCAGCTTCACAGTGTATCCATAGCACCGAGTATACATAGCCACCATTTATATACTGTCATAGTGTCATTTGGTTAAACAATGGATATTGAGAAGTTTTTGTCTGATATTGACAGACTTTTACATAGAAAATGTATAAAATCTTCAGAAAATAAGACACATTAGCTTTGGCATGAGGCTTTTGTAACTATACCTATAACATATATAGACTGATGGCTTTGTGTCTGTGTAGTCAGCTTCAAGATTAGCATACTAGCAAAAAAAATAAGTTATATAAAGTTAATTTAGTTAATTTTAGCCAAATATTGACTATTTTGTGCGCAAAAGATGAAAAATCATGGATAAAAAGCAACTCTCATGTTCTTCTAAAGCATGTCATAGACCAGGAATATAGGACACTCCTGGTCCTCTTGTAGATAGTTCACATGTATCATAAAGAATGTTCTGGTATGAGTATATTTGGTAATTTATTAAAGATATGGTATTCCTTCCTATTTTGATTTGAATTGTCCTGCTCTAATTGTCTTTTTTTCTGTTGTAAACTTTTGTGCCTTGAAAAATGAACATGCGATTCCTTAGTTAGATAATCATTCTTGAGGTCTCTACTACATATAGAAGCCTGGATTTTAGGTTCTCGCTTTATCAGTAATGCATTTTTGGATAATTTAATTGCATTGAAGTTAATACATGTGTTCTTGAACTCAACTATATTACATGTATAATATATTGCATACAATAAAAAGACCACACCTTATGTATATCATTCAGTTATCTCCCTTATACCAGACATACATTTCAATAGATAAAAACCCACAATTTAAGTAAGTTTTTATGAAAATCAAGAGAAGATTTGTGAATTATCATATTAGCCCTTGGTCTTGATGCAAATTGAACTAAAAGTACTTTAATAATTTCTCCCAGTAAAGTTTACAAGTTAGAAAACTGATCAAACATGCTTTGTTTGGTTTAGGTATTTTCTGTCTAACAGAAGCCCATTATTAATAATTTCTTATTTAGAAGAAATATAACTTATACGCATCTATATTATCTACATTATTCACCCTTATATATTAGCTAGGAATGAACACCATGTCACCTGATATTTGGTGCCTGTAAGGGATGTAATAGCACAGGTGCTTTGAATTGTATTTGCACCTATGGTCCGCTGCCGCCCTATATTTTCTAAGATAATATTATCAAGCTCTCACTTCTCATTTTTCTCATTGCTGCTTTTGTCTCCTTTACTTACATTATCATTAGCTACATCTCCCATTTAGATACACACTTTCCACCTGTTTTTTAATCCATTGAACTCACTATACTCATTGTTAAACTTGAGCCTTTTTCTGTATTTTAATCCACATTTTCACCTGCAAATCCAACATAACCACTAAGAAAGCTTTTATTTAATTTATTTGGTGTCAGATTGGCTTATTACATCAACTGTATTCACTACACAAAGGAGGGAAGCTTTCAATTTGTATGACAAAAAGGCTGGGTAGCTTGACCTTTGTGTGAGGACTGGGGGTTACTGACCTCATTCATATGCTGACACTGTGAAGTGTTCAAAGCTAAGACTTTATAATTAGATTGGGCCATGTCCTCCTGTCCCTGTTGTTACTTTCTGTGTTCATGAAACAAATATAAGTCCTTTATTTTAGATCAAAAGGTCTCTTTAAGAGTAGAACTGGTACATGCTGACTAGTGCATTGACCTTTGACCTTACTATTAAACAATATGACATAATGTGATTTATCCCCTATCACCAAAGTGAAGTTCGATAAGTGATAATATGAATAAAACACAACTCGCAGTTAAAAGAATTCATTTTATTTCAAAAGATGAGTTTGATAGTGAAGCCAAGGTATGAAAACAAGAGTTCAAACAGCTCCATAACATTTCTATACACAATCATATAAAACATAGCTTAGTACTTCATAAAATTGTTTTTGACAAGCGAGACTAAGTACATTTGTTAGTTATATAGTCCTGAGCTATTTCACAGATTATTGGAAAAATCAAGGTTTGCTATAGGTATAACGGTACCAATTGCGCAAGTCCATGTGGGTGGAGCGTAAGGTGTAGGGTCGATACCAATCAGAAATAAATAACAACACAAACTATGATTGGTGGATTATGTAAGAGTTGTACTTTCTGTTAGGCTTAACAAATAGTTGAGCCTCTTGGCAACATCTGAATTTATGTTAATTCCTATACAGATCATATTTTGTATTTTTTATGATTTTTTGAAAATGTCATAGACATGACTGAAAATAAGTATGTTGTGACTAGATAACTCATACCCCTGTCTAGTTCCAGCAAAGTTATCTCTCTTAAATGCAATGGAGTACCTGGTTTTCTCATCATCAAATTGACAATCTAACATTGTTCTCTATAACAGTGTGTGAGATGCATGCTAAATTAGGATAGAAAATATATTTATCTCTCCAAATATTAGCATTGAGGTCTATGGAAAAACAATTGGTACCGTGATACCGTATGGGGTAACCATTCTAGGTTTTTATTGTATTTTGGTTACCTCCTCTTGCCTGCCTATCTGAATGTCCTTGTGCTGTGTGACAGTGTTTTATCGGGTACCTCTACAGGCCTGTCGGTTTTCGCGTAACACCATGGTATATAACCCTGTGATATCTACGCTCGATACTTCTTCTTTTTCTCAGGTCCAGTCTATCCCACTCTGATAAATGGTTTTGTACCTATCCAGTGATTGTTAAGATGATGTTAAACTGTACTGGAGTTAAGTGTCAGTAATGTGAGAAGTGTATCATTGATTTAGTTTTAATATCTGTTTTATTATTTTCTATCCTCCGAAAAACCTGTAGAGCCCAGTACATGTGAAGGGAGAAGTGCCCAGCGCGAGCACTGGCTGATTAGGCATGGGCAGTGAACTGGAGCCAATCTCCAAGTGATTATCTCTCCTTTGGGTTTTGGGAGGCAATTTATAAGACAGTTATTTGTTTTATTTACTTGTCTACATATCAGGATCATTGTACATGTAATTATATAATCTATCACTTTTGTGTTGTATTCTTAACTTTTTTTTATTATAAATATAGTAAATTTATCTTTTTACCTTTGTTACAAATTAAATATAATTTTCAAATTGTTTCATTTTGCTTTATTTTTGTTCCATTGAGTGACTAAGTCTGTTTCTGTACAATATTCTCTCCTACACTTCGAACATATGGAAACTATCTTTATCATGTAGCGGTTAAGCACAATTTCGCTTGTCAGCCACACATCAAGCAACTACTTTAAAAGAGTATTTTCGGTCTTTTCAGTGAGTTAATCCCTCCCAAATTTCTTATACATACCCCTATATAATCTCCAAATTTCTTTGCTTAACGTATTTTAATATGTTTTAGTGGCATCCTCGCTCAACCATTCATAATAATAATGTTAATGAGGACTGTGTATAGCGCCTAATCGTAAGAAGATCTATGCTCTTTACAGCAATATGACTACAAAAAACTCCCCCAAAAAACAAACAAAAACCACCATGAAATTAGCAAAAATGAAACATGCTGCAAATATTTAAGGTAGGAAATATTATTAAGTCTTTAAGTTTTTTCATGCAGGCGAAAAATGTGAGTTTTAAGAGCACTCTTGAAATGGATCACTGTGTCTTTGTGTTTAATTTCAATGAGCAATTCATTCCACGTTGCTGGGCCCTGGTATGCAAACGAACGATCTACATATGACTTTTTTTTCATAGTGGGAACAATGAGTATACGATTGTCAGAAGAGGAGCATAAGTATCTTGCTTGTGTATGCATATGGGACAGGCCAGATAGGTATATTGGAATGGAGTCCGTCAGTGAAAATCATCACAGAGAAAAAATGTTGCGTTTGATTCTGGATCGAATGGATAGCCAGTGTAGGGTACAGAATAGCTGAGAGGTGTGCTCTGATTGTGGTACTCTAAGAATGATCCGAACAGCTGTGTTTTGAACTTTTGAAGTTTCTCGAGTAGATATTGAGACGAACCAGCCATAATTGAATTACAATAGTCCAGTCTTGAAAATACTAATAAACACACAAGTGTTTTAGTGTCATCAGCTGAAATATATTTGCGAATGGCGCACATACATATGTTTTTCATCAGTTTCACATCCTTGCTTCTCAATAGGTTTTTATGTGGGATATCGTTTATATGTCTCTACCCTCTGGGTACTTCTAGTTGTTCTGTATTATTTCTGCATACATCTGGTCTATTCCTTACAGTGAAGCCCAACCAGTCAATGTAAAAATCTGGATTTTCTTTTTTCTTTTTAAATCTATTGAAAACAGTTGTAATTTGTATATAAATTTGGTAAATTATCTCTACCTCTTCATTGCTTCCTATTAAAATAGTCTCTAGGTAAAAAGCTCCATAGGCTATGTATATCTGGCTTGTATAGTTCTTCGATCGTTCTATTTTTGAACACGATCAATTTTATAATATAGTTAACGTTGCTGTACATACAGGTTTCAGCCACTTGGGCCCACTCCACATAATGCTGAGTCAGATGTCATCCATTTTTTTCTCTCTATGTTCTTAATAGGCCTTAGGTATGGCAGGCCGATAAACAGTTAGAATATGACAATCCATCCTTTTTATGTGGATTATGCTCTTTATACAAACTTCTCCTTGGAGTTGGCCCCATGTTATATTTGTTAGCTCTTTGTCCGATTACAGCCATCCCTGCTCTATCTTCCTCTTGATAGTTGTTTATTATTACAGTCACATTCGTATTTACTTCAATTTGGGCTTTTACTACTTTCTGTATATGATGTGTTTCCTGCAGCAGCAATAACCATTTATTTTATTTATTAAACATTCTATTTTATCATTATTACTACCGTTTATATTACTTCTAGCAATCTGGAGGTTTGGTCCCTCCATTTTCGTTATAGTTTGGTATTATGTGTTTATAACATTGGATATTATCTTTCTTGTCTATCCAAATTATTTATTTACCGTGCCAGATAGATAGATAGATAGATAGATAGATAGATAGATAGATAGATAGATAGATAGATAATATTAATATTAATTTTAATAATGAAGACTTTGTATAGCGCCTAATCCTTCGAAGCTCTTAGGGATTTACATCTATAATTATATAACTATAAAACATAGAGGGAAAAACACCATGAAATTTAAAAACATAAAAATGCTAAAAATATTTAAAGTAGGAAACATAATTAATTTTTAATATTATCCTTGTGTGTGTGTGTGTGTGTGTGTGTGTGTGTGTGTAACAATATACATATTGTTACACGCACAGGGGTATTCACTTGACCGAGCGGTGTCAAAACCCTGGCGCGAGTCACGCTGGAAGTCATAAGTTTTCCCCAAATTTCCAAAGACTTCCATACAACTTGAGTTGTAAAATGGAAAGAAAGACGTGTCTGCTATAACTAATAATCTTTGCTCTAATCAATTGACGACCCAGATGAGACAACTTGCCCAAACGTCGATTAACTGCACCTTTGCATGGTTTTTCTTCATTATCATCCGTTTTCCGTACCGCAAGCCCGTCATGCCATAGAAATTCCACTAGTATTCCCTTACTAACTGGGAAATATTTAACTGCGCGACCCTAGGCCAGTCAATCCACAGAATTTCCGGCGTATCACGCTCATATACATACGCCCATTTTCCACTATGGACACATAAACGGTACCTACCAAGTTCCAACTTATTGATTCCATTATATTTCCCCCATAAATACTGCCATTTCAATCACAACAATTTTATACACCGCGGAACCAGGGACAGTCATTCGGCTTGTGCCTAAATTCACTACTATCGACCCCAGCATGGTTCAAATTCACTAACACTCGGCTCTGTGATGTTTGCTCCTACTAACTGGCTAACTATTTCGGGCTAGTAATGTTTCCATGGCACCGAAGACCAAATACTCACACAAATTAAAAACGGGATGCTGTCAAATACACATACTCCAAATTTATTACAATATTGATCTCGCTATGTAAATTGGTACTCAGCGGAAATAGCTCAATGATTTTGCCAGCTTTGCGGAAGATATCCCGCCATACAGATACTTTACCTTATTTCCCTTGGACAATTCCATCAGGATTGAACATAATTGTATGTATTCTTGATTGTATATCTCTAATCTCTGTCAAATCAATGATGTATTTAAAATATATCATTTCTTACGAATCTGTCAGGCCTTTATCCAAACAAGCCATGTTCGCGATGCACACTTTCTTAGGTTTCAAGAGCCTGCAAACTCCTAACACGATTTATTCATGGCACCAGATTGGATTGTTTTACTCGTGATAGCATAGAATAGCATCTCCATCGGTTAATATTTAGTTCCATTTCTATTTTGTATCGTGATCAAAAATCATTAACAATCACGTCTTTTATTTAATTTTTTCTCGGAATGTTTCTTCATCACGGTAAACAAAATCCTATGAATTATATCTTTAATCTGATTCCACCACTCTTTGTATATTTCAGTATCTTTACTATTATACGTTTCTCATTATGAACTATTGTTTTACACTTTTGTGATATAATTAAAAAACGGAAATTGACATATCTCGTGATTGACCGGTACGTTTCGTTTGTGCATCGTTGTAATGAAAGTTGAGTATAGGTTCGACATAAGTAGAGGTTCGACATAAATAACAGTCAGTATTACATTAATATGATATTCGTTTGAGTCCCGTATAGAATACACCAATTTACTTAGAAATGTACTCCATATGGAGATTTTATATTCTTTCACCTCTTGAACATTGAAAACCAAAGACATGAATATAGCGTTTGGAATATAATGTCAGATAAGGTGTTAACTATTCGTTACTCCACTAATATCCACAGGTATGTATTGGAGCCTGATCACAAATATAATACTATGTGACAAATCATAAACAGAATCTCAAGAACAAATGAATGTACCTCTTACCTCCTCAATTGTTCCAAGTTTCGAATATTTGACCAAGTGAGGAAGACATCCCATCTCCAATTAGAAGTATTTTGTTCCTGTGATTTGTTACTAGCTGTAATGTAGGTGTTTCTATAATTTAGTATTATTATAGAAGGCCAATAAGCGTGGATTCCAGATTAACACAAGTCAGCAGCAATCATCTCCCTTGCAAGTAAATTTCTTAGAGATCAGAATCCATGAGGCGGAGGATGCATGCAATAATAAAGCAAACACTTGCTTAGAATTAAAATGGGATAAAAATAAGTAAAAGAAGGCGAATAAAATAAGCAAGTAGCTTGAAGCTTCATAAGAGAAAAATGAAATAAGTTAAAGTAAAGACCATCAGTTCAATATACGGATTGTATGCAAATAAATAAATTTGGTTTTACTGCTGGACCAGTTTGTTAACAATGCCGTTATTTGAAATCTTCAAGGCAGTGACGGAATGAACGACCTAATATATCAAAGCAATACAATTATCTGTTTTGGTTTGGTCAAAACAATGTGTTGACGTTTCAAGCTGAGACGAATAGATAGAACGGGTTTTTTCACGTTATTTTCACGTGTGAAAACGTTTATAAATTTATTTAAATATTGTTACAATACTAAGTTTTCCTTTACCAATATCATGCTATCTGCGTGCCTCGTCAATATTTTGTCGAATGTGTTCTTGGAACTGAAAGGGATGCAAGATATTCCAACGGTTGGCTTGCACTCATAATGATATAGAAACACACACACACACACACACACACACACACATATATATATATATATATATATATATATATATATATATATATATATATATATATATATATATATATATATATATATATAACGTATACTTAGATGCCTTTGGAGTATTGCCATTTACTGTATTTCAATTATTTAAGTTATATAACTGTGATCTTAGTACATTAGAATGCAACGTAACTTTTAAACCTTTATATTATAAACATTAGATATATCTTTTATTATTAGATTTAATAGACTGTTGGAGAGGCAGCACACATACATTGTGTAAGGGTTTTTTAAAGTTAAATCAACTTGCAATTTGTTCTTAAACAACACAGCTGTCTCTCATGATTTTAATTTCGCTTGAAGCCTGAACTAATTGAAAGAAATATGCTAATCTGGTGAGTACGTCATTTTTGTCTTTTCATACAAATGAAATACGCTTTGATAAATTGATATTTCCTTTTTTGCCTAATTAACTGCTTCTGTATATTAAAAATCGGCTGCATGAAAATGCATTAACTTGTCAGCGACCAGTTTATATTATTTTGAAAAAAGAATGTGTTTCAGTGATATTATCGGACATAATTATGATGGAATGCAATATAGTATCTCCGCAGAGGTATTCAAACATTGAAAAAGAGACTGGTTTAGATCAAAAGTTTCAAATATGCACTACTTCAGATAGTCGTATAACATAAAACTAATGCCAACAGAAGACCGTTCCAATAAATATTCCAGACATGATAGTAGATTCTCCAAGGACACTTGAAGCAGACCTTTTATAAATTTGGCGACCATGATAAATAATTGCCGAAAATGCCTGTGGTTGCTAATAATGACTTACACCAAGGAAATCAGTTAATGCGAATGCAATACATGTGTAACAGCGACATGTAAAGCTTATTTTGTATATTTATATTCTATTACTTGTAGACTAATTTGTACAACTTATGTCTTACTTGCTAGATGAGCCATATGCTTCACTTCCGTCATTCACGTAACTGTAAAATCATTCCATTTTCATATGTGTCCAAAAATAGCGTGTTCTTCACACAATGAAATATTTCTTCACTCCAGACGCGATCGTATTGTGCTTTGCACCTGCTACTATGTCCTAAACTTTTTACATTTATGGAAATTAACATTTCATTTTTCATTTTGTCTATTTCATTATTATTATTATTATTAGTAGTAGTAGTAGTAGTAGTAGTAGTAATAGTAGTAGTAGTAGTAGTAGTAGTAATAGTAGTATAAAAACATTAATCTGTCTTTGTCACATTGAATCCGATTTTGTCATTCGATATCTGATTAATTTTAGTCTTTGGCAAACTCTGTCTGACTTTATTCCAACAAACATTTATATTACGTTTATAATATTATCATTTTCACTCAAGACTATAATTATTTTATAAAAATTTTATAATGGGCCTGGTCACATTGAATCTGCCTTTGTTTGTATTATTATATTGCAATATATAGCTTATATTATAGTATGGTATTCATTTCAATAATATAATAATATAATAAATTGTTTAGTAACTCTTTAATGAAGGTGTCCTAAGAATTATCGGCATATATATCGTTGTTACAATGGGAAATAAAGGAACCCAATTTAGGTATGAAGCAATTTTACGTTCAAAGAACATTAAACCACGGTTTTAATAATTACTATATTGTCAAAACAAACTTTAATATAGTACATAGATACAAAACATACATACATACATACATAGAACGTCTGTTTATTTATATATATATATATATATATATATATATATATATATATATATATATATATATATATATATATATATATTAGTAAATAAACAGAATTTCTGTCTTTGCATGACTTTGTATTTGCATGGCTTCGACTTTGCGGTTGTTTAGTATGAACGGTCCATCATAGTAAAATTATTTCATAATTGTTCCTATCTCATTTGTCATTTATATCTTTAATAATAAGCGTATTTGTTCAGTTTAACAAAACATGATGGTTTTCCTTTTGTAAGTTACTTAGCTTGCGATCATAACATTTTGAAATACCAGATAACTAATCAGGACAAAATTTGAAATACCAGATAACTAATCACCAGTTAACGCCTGTCATGTGTTAAGACTGGCGAAAAGGTTACATGTTTACAGCTATTTTGATTTTTAAATATTCTTTCCTAGACGGTGCACTACATGTACATAAAACCAAAGAGGGACCACACAATCGAATATTCTATAAGATTAACTTCTGTTAAAACCTTTATAAACGTTAACTTTGGTTTTGTGCTACTTTTAAACAGTAAATAATACCAAATACTCATAATATCCTGTTAATCGCTTTACTAAAATACACAAATGAGGTTTACCCTATCAGTTATAATGTAGCACATTTCCATGGAAATAAGCTAACGAAAATGACACATGACACACACTTCCGTTGCCATGTCGGGGTTGACCAGTAGAAAAAGAGGTCCGAAAATGGGGAGAAATTAATAATTAAAAAAATATCAAACGAAATGACATAGTTAATTTGTCCCGTCGGAGATTGAAAAACAAACAGAAGTCAGAAATTGGGGAGAAAGAATATCAACCTTACGAAATATGTTTTATTAATAAGATCCATTTGAATGATGACAAACGAACAAATACATAAACATTACACATATCGGTATTTACTCTAACATAAAGTTTTCTTTGAATATACATGTTAAACTTGAACATTATTTCTACGGATACAGTGAGACCTGCCATTACAGAGCAGCTATTTAAATGCAAACAAACAATGTATTATGTCTCCCAATATTTTCATAACTGATTCCCCGTTTGGGAAAGGACATTTTTTAACACGCATTTTTGCAAAGTTAGAAACGTTGAAGAATATTACGAAATACAAATCAAATCCTGCTCAACTTCATCATTCAAAATCATTCGAAACATGCATTTGAATAACGTCATACTTTTTGTAAGGAAGAGTCCATTTGAATTAAAACTTGGTTCTTTTGATGTTCTACGAGAAATATTCAACCGCGAGAATTACACATTGCCAAAATTTTATTAGATAAGGGGTGAGTAACTGTTGGACAGTAAATTAGTAAATTCTTAAAACATATCGCAAAGCATGCACGATTTTCATTTTATCTTTTTGAGTGAAACTTATTACACTTATGTTAGGTAATGCAGAGAGATTATATTTCGTCATCAAATAATAAATCTAATATTAACGTCAATCATAAAATTGTAAAACCAATTCATCCCAAGTCTAATATAGACTTATTAATTTATATACACTGCCCACATCAGTTGGCAAAAAGGAAGATTAAAAATATTTATTTACAAGAGATAATGTACAAAACGAGTAATGTGTTTATAAATTGGCTTATTACTTCACCGGCCTTTTTTCATCCCATGTTTGGTACAAGACCACACTCGTCTCAGATCATACTCTTTCTGATTATATTGCTGCAGTAACTATGTTTAAACCCTATAATTTGGTTCATCGAGTTTGCATATAAGTAATGAAGACGTTCGACTGGCTAACTAATTGTTTGTAAGTTTGCATGCATTGTAATGTAATATATAACGACTTTACAGGAGCCAGACTGAACGATACGAATCAGACGCGCAAATGGTGACGTTAATCGTGTATCTTGATGTATGTTCACGTGCCCGGCCTTGTGTTACATCACTAAACGAAACTAATCCTAACAAGGGTCTTCAACAGCGTGTGATAAAAGTCGAAATTATATGCACAAAAGCAGGAAAGATATCAATTACATTTTAAATTGAGTGGCATAGGGTTATCAAAGAGTATAACTTTCTGCATGTAAAATTCATCCAGCAACTTTAAATCCCAGTCATCGAAAGATGCTTGCGCATTGATGTAAATTTGTGCTGATGTCCGTCACACATTTTATTTCTATGCTAAATATTGATTCTATTAAATTTTCATGGATTTTATTTTTGCTGAAGTCGAATTGGTAATTTATCGAAATAGACACGCGCAAATCACGATTATAAAAAGCTGTATAGTGAATTTACAAAGGTTGTGATGATATTATATGTTGACATAAATACAAATCCAATAAAATATACATGTCATAAATCTAATAAAAAAATCGAATACAATGTTCCTTAATTCCTGATCAAACAATATGTATATACACTATTAACATCATATCAATTGAAACGAACAAAACTCTTTATAACGTAATTCAATATTTTTCAAATATTGCCCCCAAAACTGTCTCTGGTAACAGCTGTGGATAACAAAATTACAGCAAAACACAGTCCCATATGTGTTACAGCACTTAAATTTGTACATAGAAGATTATTGGAATACTTGAGCAAAGGAAGAAAATAGATGATAATATTATTAGTATTACTTGTGCGAGGAAAATCCCATCACAAGAACACATACATTTAAGTATCTCCATGTTACTGCTAGACCAATGACAATATATGACTTGTGTTGCCTCTATAGGATAAACAATACAGTACATTTGTGGTTCAGGAAGCATACATCTCATTTCCCTATGTATGCCTGTCTAATTTCAAACGTATGCATTCTAGTTCCAAGTGAATAAAGGTATATTCACTTACATCTGTCCCTTGTTGCCGCAGCATTATGAAACCTATACAACAAAACATCCACACCCCGCTTCTATTCCATATTCGCCCCAAAAGTGGCACATTTCTGTTTTATATACGCCAGAAATCGCTTAGGAATCTATCTGCATCATAATCAGGATGGTCGATATTCAGTTCCTTCACGACTTCCATAAGTTTCTGTCGGGCTGTTGGTAGGTCCTGCTCCATTACAGCAACATTGGCAAAGGGTTCCTCAAAACCACCTGGACCAACCTCAGCATGTTGATCGAAGAGGTTGAAGTGAATTTTTCCAGCTGCCTCGAGCTCCAACCTTCTGGAAATATAGTCTGGGTTCTGGAGAAGATGGTTATGCAGAGAAGGGATGCACATGATTCCCATCATCTGCCCCTTGGGAATTCGATCTGGGACATATGGCTTAAAACCACAAGCTACCTCGAATGCTGACAGGAGCAGGTCTATTCCATATATCTTTTTAATCCAGTCCCTAAGATAGAAGCCGCCCATTCTCCCATTGACTTCCACCAATTTTGGACCGGTTGGCTCCATTTTAAACTCCACGTTGAAGACACCATTCTTCAGGCCAAGCTCTGTGCAGCACTGGTAAGCTGCAACCGTAAGCTGTCGTTGTTTGTCATAAGAAAGTGAACTTGGCATACAAGCGGCAGTCTCGGTGAATGTTTTGCCTCTCGTTGGACCGTTGTCAGAGACAAATGCAGCAACCAGCTTTCTTTCATGGAGAATGAGATCAACATCATGTTCTGTACCCACAAGATACTCCATAACCATTAGGGTGTTGCCATGACCAAGTCCAATGCCAAAGTAATCATTAGGCTCCTGTACAACAGCACGAATTTCGTTGTACTTCTCCTCCATTTCGTCTGGGTTTCTCACCAGCGTGACACCAACGGCGCTGGACCCATATTCCAATTTCATGATCAGAGGGAACTTTCGTGCTTTCTGGACATTTTCAATGTCAGCTTGAGATCTCAGAGGTGAGAACCATGACGTGTAGAGGTAGGTTCTCGGCCAGTGCGGGATGTCAGCAGTCCTTTTTCTCACTACAGCTAGTGTGTCACTCTTGTTCTTGGCATTCAAGGCTCCCTTCTCGGTCGATCCTAGTGGCAAAAAAATATAAATTTAGAATTTGGTAAGTCGAAAAAGGATATGTACCCTTCGACGAAGCTCTTCCCATGAATGTTTAGAGAGACGCGGTACCTTCTTTTGTTACAGCGCTGAACTCAAAATCCAAGGGAAATTCGCTCCTTACCCGCGCTGGCCATGCCTGGAGCGGCTGCCTAACTGTGCTTATGGGACCGGCACCTGTTACCATTGCATCGGTATTAATGGTACCTTACAACTAATAGAAAAAAATGCTTGAATGTTCACATACGCATACACATGTACGATATATTTATATACGTTATACCTACCCCATGAATCGTATGTACTGATGCAACCAACATAAACAGAAACTACCTGAATGCTCATGTAACCAATGTATAAGTTATTTATGGCTGTGATACCTACCAAATGGATGTGTACCTTGTTTACTTAAAGCTACCAATAATTTATTATCAGACAATAAGGCAACCATGCTTCCATCGACCATAGCAACTAGCCGAATTTGTCGAACATTGATGAATGAACTGAGCTAGAAAATCAATACAATACATAAAAGAATGCTATTATTTAATCAAGTTTGATTCGTTAACTGTGAGTTTCTTTGTAGCAATAACAAAAGTGTAATCAAGTTTGACTATCTGGTTAAAAAGTTAAATGTTTGCTTAGTGGCATTCTTAACGTTAATAGTGTAGTCTACTGAATTACTGAATATTACAAGGATAACATAAAGTGTCAAACAGGATTTCTGATATATCATTCCAAAAGTGATTTTTGATTGATTGCCTTTTGATTCCAGTATTGATTTTTGAAACAATATACCAGGAGAACAGGTTTTCCTTATGGAGAAAATTTGAAATGGCGTTATTCCTTGAAACCATAGTGAATTTATCACATTCTCGAAACACATTAAAGTTCGAACACCACTTATTCTACTCTACATTCGCATAATAAGCAGGTAAATCAGGGTGTTTATTGTTTGTTCACTGATTACTCCTATCAAACTACATATCTCCAGATATGCCGCCACTTAATACCACTGCATATCTAGGTATGTGCCGTTTGCAGACAGCCAAGAATTATTTATATGTGGTACTTCTTCAAACAATGCAAAACTAATTGTTTTAACTGCGAATATTTCTTGATTGCAATTGAAACGAATAACACATGTTCAAGTTACTGTAATCTATCTTGACTGCAAGCTAAGCAAATAATAAACGTTAACGTTTAATGCACTGTAATCTACTTTGAGGGGAAAACAGAAGTTAAACGTTATTGTAATCTACCTTGATTGCATTCTAGCCGAATACCAAACGGTACAGTTACTGTAATGTAATCTACCTTAATTGCAATCTAACCCAATAACAAAAGTTAAAGTTATTATAATCTACCTTGATTGCAATCTAAGCGAATAACAAGAATTACATTTGTATGTTGTTGTTTTTTTGGTATTCGTTTGACATTTTCCAGGATATTCTTAACCTCCTAGAACGATGCTTATATGAAGGGGAATCAAAGGCCGATACAGCTGTTTGGGCTGAGGTGAATCTGGTATAAGGAAAGATTTAAACTAAATTCACAAAACATATTTTACAATAAATATATAAATGCAATATAATCTATGTTGAATTGATACTAAACTAGCAAACTCTCATTGGGAATATGTTATCCATATTTGCGTTTTATCTTCCTGGAGCACAACAATGATAATAATTCTCTACTCTTAAATACTCTGTATACGTGTGTTGAAATAATAAATTAAAGGCTTAAGAATATTAAGCACATGATACGTTTCGTAAATTCAAACTTACGTCTTAAACGTGATAACTCCATGAAGAATAAATAGCAACGTTTCTCTTTTTTTAAATATCACTTCAAAATACCCAACTGTAAAGAAAGTCCTTATACCTGGTAGGTGAAGAAGATGACACAATTTGGCGGCTAGAGGAACGCAATCCTCCCAGAAAGTGAGGCAACCATCGAGCTTAATTTTGTTTTTCTTAATCAGTTTGTAGATCTTTGTGGCATGCTGGTCATCCTGCGTATGATCAGAGAAGTCGAAGTGTATGAACTCCGAAACTTCGTCTTTGGCAAAATGATTTGGATTCGACTCAATCAACACCACCTACAAAACGTAAAAAACACATTGTACCTAACTATTAGTACAGTCAGGGTTTGCAAATTTAAAGAGAATAAAGAGAAAATCACCGTGACGTTTTCTTTACGGGATTCAACATTAAACGGTTAAAAAAACATCGGCACCTCATTGGTTACTAACGTGTCAGACCTTTCAAGGACCAAGTCTGTTTTCACACATCCACAAATAGAGCAAACTGATCAAAAAGACGTGCCTATATGACATGCAATAAAATACATGAAGTGTCGTTGATGTCAGACCAGCATAATTGGTAATTCTGAATCTTTCTCGAGGGTACACGTGCTAGTACAGACATCATTGAGTATAAATGCTTTCCGGTCATTTTGCAAAATAGTTTTTACAAGTTATTTCACACCCACCCACAATCCATACGTCTTTTCGTGCATTAACGAGATCGATGATCATTCTTGAAAAACTAACGTAAATCGAAGATGCTGGCAATGATCCCCTGACCCATCACCTTGGAATCTGCAGAATTAGCCTCTTGGGTGACGTTCCTCACATTTGTACACAAGATATTTATCTTCTGTACACACGATATTTATCTTCTGTACACACGATATTTATCTTCAAAGTTGGGGTCCCCAGAGTTAGCATCTAGGTTAAAGTGCTTCATTGTGTACACAGGGTATTTATCTTTTCTATTACAAATTCGGATGATGCTGTGATGCACATTCCAAGTGTCAAACTGACTTTTCGTGTCATTTAGGTAACTTTTTTCACCACGAGTTATAAGCCCAACAGACAACTTAATGACCAAACACTTTTGTTGCACGAGATATTTCAGTAGGATTTATGAGCAGACTTTCCGTATTTACCTGTTGAAAATTTATAATCGTTGGAGAGCGACAATAACACACCTATCTTTATCTCCTTTTCCAAGACCGGTGACCAAATAGAGTCCTTGATGTGCTGTGTTAAGTATTTGTACAGAATGTGAAAGCCTTAACAATAAAGGTAAGTAAAGTACATAGTGGTTTTTCGTGTCATTTACATATTCTGTACCACTATGTATCTTGCCTACAGCCATCCTAGTGGCCAAATGTTCTGTCGAAGGATACACACTTTGCGCACATACTGTTTATTGAAGAATTGCAATAGCATATTTACCTTGATTCCGATTTCCTGAGCTGCCGGCCAGATAAAGTGTTTGCTGTAGCCACCTGCTCCTACCACAAGTACTCTTTTTCCGACCATAAAAAACTTCTGAGATCTTGTTATCATGGTCTCCACTAGAGGACCAACTGACGTGCCCATCATCTTTGGATACAAGTTCTCGAATATCTGACAGTTGATGGTACAATCGTGGCTGTTTACCTCAATGCCAACAGGCGTAAGAACCCCATTTCTTCTGGTGATCACAAAGTCAATACCTGAGTAGGTAAATGATTGAATATTTAAACAAAAATGTGCAAAGCATCAAAGTTTGAAATAAAGATGGCACATTCGCTAGTGCTAAATGGCAACGATTATGTAGTACAGTGATTCATCAGAACTAACACAAATCATTTACGACTGAATTGACAAACTTTTCAGTGCAGGTCACTTACATGTGGAAAAATGCCAAGACAGATGCTGTTATTACCTTTGAAATCTAACAAGTCAAAAAATTTGCTGTTTGGAAGAGTTTAGTTTTGTGATGTCATTTGTACTTAGGCATTAGAACTGCCCTTTCTGTTTCAGCAATGACTTATGTATATCTACAGTAAGTGTGTTTAATTGTGTGATTATAAACAGTACGCGTCATGTTTAAATTTTTTGCATAGCTTCAGGATAGTAGGTTTGAAATTTGGTTTGAGGCAATTTCCTTGGAGTAAATATATTATTGTAGCTGTTTTACCTTGAAAGCATTCGTAAAATTGTGTTCGCGAGTTTGATAGGATTCGAGTTCCGATCATGCTTTCGCTAGAAAAATCGGGTAAGCTAATTTGTAATTTATTAGCTGTCCCGTTGACAATTTGACTTATTCCAACAACGAATCTTTCAGTTTCTGAAAATACGTCTTAGTTTTCTGCATAAGGGATGCTTACCTGAGAAGGATTTATTCCTATCGTAAGCATTATCATTAGCGGATTCATTTAGTTGTGCTCAACGGAGAGGATTTCATTTATTTATTTCAAGTATTTATGAGAGTTACAAAGTGCTTATAAACGTTGGACGAAGTAGCTCTTTTGGAATTAATTACCACCTATTTAAAGACATTTTGGATCATGTCGATGTGGTACATCAATACTGTTAGAACATGAGGCTATTCCAGACTATAGGCATTTCAGCACAATGGATTGGACGTTATTCGAGACACCAATGCCAAACATATCCTTAGGATTGTGCTTAATCTATATGAATATGTACATTTACTCCAAAGTGATATCCACATTTAGCTTCCGCAATGAAAGCTCTACAATAAATGACAAAACAACAGTTAGCTAAATTGAAATAGTAGGAATCACGTAAACCATCAGGTTCAAAATATTCCCTCTTGTCCTGGCAAACCAATATAGTCATCTATCTCCAAGGAATCCGAACTATACCTTCATGTCCCATATTCAAAAATAGTCCCTCATATCTTAGCACACCAAACGATTCCTTCATATTCCATCAAAAACAAAACAGTCCCTCGTCGTCAAGAAAACATTTCCAATCAACAAATTGCATATGAAACTTGTTTTTCGCGATCGGATTTGTTAGAAGTACGAGAAAGTGTAGCACTCATTAATCTTTGTTAATAATCCAGGACACAAATGATCACAAAATTTCAAAAGAACGGCTAGATGGTTTTGTTACCGTTGAGCTCCATCCTGCTGTATCAAAAGCTTCAGCTGCGTTTTGGAAAAGCGAATGAGCAATGGATTTAAACGGTTGTTACACCTGATACGTTAAAACTCTCAGATTCAGCGATCTACAGATGAATTGGAGTGCAAAAATAATAGAATCTCGTATCTTGAAAACGTGTAAGCTTCAGCTGGGCACATAATGAGCATATACAGCCAACATATAAACTTTGAAATGATTTAATTCGGAATAAAGTGTTGGATATTTTGTAGAAAACATTTTTGCTGCTTCTCTAAACCTATCTCAGCTTGCCTCCTATACATGTCAGCACATGACTGTCTTTGGATTTTTAACGTAGCTTTAACACTGCTTCAGGCATATCGATACGATATCCCCAATGCGAAAGTGTATAGTGATGTCTAGCACTGGGGCAGCATGCCGCAGAATTGTCGCATGATGCCCCAACCAGTCACATTATTCTGATACCAGACTGACCAGTCTTAAACTAACCTCTTCATGTTGAGCACATAGCGAGGCAGCTGTGAGTAATATTTGTATACGTTTAAGATTTGACTCGGCCTGGTTGCGAACCCGGGACCTCCCGCAGGAACTGACAGACAGTGGTGGGAGAGGAGGAAGGACAGCGAACAGATGTCAAATTACTAAGGAGTCATTTTGTACGGGACGCATTTAATAATCTTAGGCCTAGGGAAGCATTGTTTACGGAAGGCATTTTGTAATCTTTGAGAGGCGTTTTGTAATATTGTTAAACAGCTCGTTTTATTAACGTGTGACATCATGTAGCATCCATCAGTTTATAATAGATGCATGTATGTCTCTGTATCCATTGTATTTGTCTTTTCTCAGACTTTAGCTTAACTTACCAATAACATCAGTCTGGGCAAGATAGCCTCCTCTTTCAGTAGTGCTGAGGTCACTCTCGTGCGACATAATACTTTCCAGAACAGCGGCGGATTTTTCTTTAACATCTTTCTCAAACCTTTCTATTTCACCATCGTCGGTGACACCATATGCAATAAGAGTGGTTCTCAGTGGCTGGCATATCGTATTATCACCGTTTACTGGCTCTCCAACGAATGAAACTCCGCAATTGACCTAAATACATGAAAAGTCAAGCACTTATTTTAGCATCAGGAGAGACAAATCAAATGTAGAGTTTATAAACGGATATGCATTCTTTAGGTTAACAACCTGACAAATTCACACATGAATTATGTAAAAGAGTGCAGTAATTGGCAATATAAAATTGAAGCAGTGTGCGCAAATCAGAAGAATTGGAACGTGACACATATATATTGTGATTTACACAAACTGAACCTAAATTCATACGCTCTGAAATGTGTATATTATAATCGTACCAGATGCATGGATTCATTCCGATAAAGATCTTATATACGTCTTTATGACTCTGTATCAATATGTGATGAGATCCAACTAATATAACTATTACTGGTATAAGTTGTGCTTGTGTGATTTGTATTTGTATCATAACGTTAACAATTTTTCAGTCATTTCGCTACGATGTCTGTAGTGTTGTTGTGTATAGTGATGTCTAGCACAAGGGATCAATCGCCAATCATGTAGCATGATGTCTCGCCCAGTCACTTTATCCTGACACCGGAATGACCAGTCCAAACACTAACCTCTTAATGACGAGCGCCAAGCGAGGCAGCTGTTATTTCCATTTCATGAGTCTTTGATGTGACTCGGCCGGGAAACGAATACACGATCCCCCAAATCCAAGACCCCTGCGTCCGAGGCGGACGCTCTAACCAGTAGACCACTGCAACGGTTGGGTAGATGGTATTTATACGGAATGATAATGAGGTTTTCATTGCATTTGTGAATGGATCATCGTAAAACGCCCTTGTATTATCCAATTTAACATTATGGACTACGTCTACGACAAGTAGAGGTCATTCGCTAAATGTGTTCCCATACTGGTCAACAAAAGCAAGAATGAATTACCCGTTTGTAAAACCCACACAGTTCAATTTATGTTTCTCTATTATCAGAAACATATTGTGCTTCCATTAAAAAGTCAGATACCATAAGTTTAGCTCATTTCAGAGACATTATGGATATATTTTGAAACCAATTGCACCATCTTCATACATTAAGTACCATGTCATAATTGTGTAAGTACCATGTCAATTGTGTAAGTACCATGTCATAATTGTGTAAGTACCATGTTATAATTGTGTAAGTACCATGTCATAATTGTGTAAGTACCATGTCATAATTGTGTAAGTACCATGTCCTAATTGTGTAAGTACCATGTCATAATTGTGTAAGTACCATGTCATAATTGTGTAAGTACCATGTCCTAATTGTGTAAGTACCATGTCATAATTGTGTAAGTACCATGTCCTAATTGTGTAAGTACCATGTTATAATTGTGTAAGTACCATATCATAATTGTTTAAGCACCATGTTATAATTTGTCATTTGTGTTAGTTTCATGTTACACTTTGACTATTGTTCTAATCATGTGCATAAAGGTCTTGCTAGGAGAGCATTGGCGAGTATTAATATTTTTTTCAACACAGGCCTTATGGTCAAATAGGATAATGGCTAGTGAACGTTAACTGACACATGTAATCTAGTATATAAGTATTGGAAAGAAAGAATAAGTACTTGAATGATACGTATGGGTCATTACTAGATGCAAATACATTGTGACAGGTAAACCGAGAAGTCTGCCAGAATCATGAAATCTAACTATGTATAATTTGTTTTATGAAATAAAAGCAGGTATTGAGCAAGGATTGTATACTCGATCTCTTAAATTCTGTTCAAATGTTGCAATCCTTTTCACTCTTCTTTAGTTTTTGTTTTGTTGTCGCATCTGATATTTGTGTTACATTCGATTAAAATAGTACATTTATAAAGTTGATCGTCCTGTGTGATCACTTACATTTTAGTGCACTACTGCGTATAATAAATAGATAAATATAGTATCAATGAAATCCCTGGTTAATAAAGTAATTGTAACCGTTGCACAATTACTGTACTTTAACATTTATAAAGTTGATCGTCCTGTGTGATCACTTACATTTTAGTGCACTACTGCGTATAATAAATAGATAAATATAGTATCAATGAAATCCCTGGTTAATAAAGTAATTGTAAACGTTGCACAATTACTGTACTTTAACATTTATAAAGTTGATCGTCCTGTGTGATCACTTACATTTTAGTGCACTACTGCGTATAATAAATAGATAAATATAGTATCAATGAAATCCCTGGTTAATAAAGTAATTGTAAACGTTGCACAATTACTGTACTTTAACATTTATAAAATTGATCGTCCTGTGTGATCACTTACATTTTAGTGCACTACTGCGTATAATAAATAGATAAATATAGTATCAATGAAATCCCTGGTTAATAAAGTAATTGTAACCGTTGCACAATTACTGTACTTTAACATTTATAAAGTTGATCGTCCTGTGTGATCACTTACATTTTAGTGCACTACTGCGTAAAATAAATAGATAAATATAGTATCAATGAAATCCCTGGTTAATAAAGTAATTGTAAACGTTGCACAATTACTGTACTTTAACATTTATAAAGTTGATCGTCCTGTGTGATCACTTACATTTTAGTGCACTACTGCGTATAATAAATAGATAAATATAGTATCAATGAAATCCCTGGTTAATAAAGTAATTGTAAACGTTGCACAATTACTGTACTTTAACATTTATAAGGTTGATCGTCCTGTGTGATCACTTACATTTTAGTGCACTACTGCGTATAATAAATAGATAAATATAGTATCAATGAAATCCCTGGTTAATAAAGTAATTGTAACCGTTGCACAATTACTGTACTTTAACATTTATAAAGTTGATCGTCCTGTGTGATCACTTACATTTTAGTGCACTACTGCGTATAATAAATAGATAAATATAGTATCAATGAAATCCCTGGTTAATAAAGTAATTGTAACCGTTGCACAATTACTGTACTTTAACATTTATAAAGTTGATCGTCCTGTGTGATCACTTACATTTTAGTGCACTACTGCGTAAAATAAATAGATAAATATAGTATCAATGAAATCCCTGGTTAATAAAGTAATTGTAACCGTTGCACAATTACTGTACTTTAACATTTATAAAGTTGATCGTCCTTTGTGATCACTTACATTTTAGTGCACTACTGCGTATAATAAATAGATAAATATAGTATCAATGAAATCCCTGGTTAATAAAGTAATTGTAACCGTTGCACAATTACTGTACTTTAACATTTATAAAGTTGATCGTCCTGTGTGATCACTTACATTTTAGTGCACTACTGCGTAAAATAAATAGATAAATATAGTATCAATGAAATCCCTGGTTAATAAAGTAATTGTAAACGTTGCACAATTACTGTACTTTAAGAAGGCAAACGCTATTTAATCCAGTCGAATAGATGTCGAAAAGTGAAACTAGTTTTTAGACCAAAAGCGGTAATGGGTCAATGTCATATACATTTGAAGAATCAGTTATCGTGATGTCGTATACGACGTTTCTACATTTTACTTCCTGACAAACCCACATATGATGATGTAACAATTTAATTACGTTAAACATGCTCACTGCATATGCAAACAAATGAAGAAATTTAATTACATATGAATTGAGTACAACTGAAATGTGGAGAAAAAAATATTCCGAATCACAGGAAATGTGGTTGAAAATTATGACTTATACATTTAGTCGAATAGGTATATATCTGCAACTTCAAGGTAAATAATGCGCTGAATGTATATATCCCGAACTACATCGTCCGTTAATAAAACCAGAATTGACCGAGAAGCTACGAATGCAACGAATTTCTTTTCATTCACAACTTCTCGTTCAGCCATACATTCAAGTTGAATAATATAAGCAGCAAAGGTGGTCCCAATTTACTTGGGTTTCCTATCTGCGTATACGTGTATTGCCCCTACATACATCCGGGGCATAGCCGACTGTGCTCTGAATGGAATACATCAACGCACTTATGCTAAATCAGTTCAAAGTGCTCTGGTACTTTGGCTGATGGGAGCAACACTCAATAATACGTGAGTAGGCGGATTGATAAATCTAGTCCAAATTCCTGTCACCCGGATGATTATAATTATGACAGCACTGTGATTAAGCTACACTTGACGTGCGCATGAAACATTGGAACCAATTAATTAGACAAAGGTAGCATAGAATTCAGACTTTCGCATCTTATGTTTTGATTTTAGCGTAGCTGAAACACAAAGCTACGGTGCTATGTTGAATACGATATGTGTAACTAGAAATAACCTGAAACTTGATGAAGTCGTTTAGGACTGGATTAAGCAAGAACATTGAAATAGACCTCTTAAATGAGATGTTTTATTATAATTGAATTGAGCGATGAGTGAATCCGACACCATACTCATGCACATAACCTCCAGCTATGGATGTAACAATACAATCCATTTTGAGTTCAATAACTGTGTTAAGAAAATGGCATGGAACCATTACAATATGATTGATAGTAACTGGAACGGCGAAGCCCTGCTCTCACAGCTGATTACGTGACAGAGTACCTTGGTCTGAGTACCATGGTCTTTACTGTTCAAAAATGGATGCTCGCTATGCTTCAGCACAACTTATACACTAATTGACATTTCTGCATCGTAGATTATGAAGAATATATGATAATGGAAACAATAACTCACATTGGTTGTCACAGCCGTATCGTCATGACCTCGACATACCGTTGATCTCAGACGAACTGCACAGTCCTCTGTACAAGACCATCTTGGAACTGAAAATTATGCATTTTGGATGTTAAACGTAGCTTTAACATTTTTGTCATATCCCTACGATATATGCAGTGTAAACGTTTATAGTGATTCTAGACCCGGGGCATCATGCCGCAGACATGTAGTGTCATGTCCACGCAGTCATATTAGCCTGATACTAAGCCTACCACTCGTAATACTAACCTCTTAATGCTGAGCGCCAAGTGAGGCAGCTGATAGTATATTTTAAATAAGTCTTTGTTATGACTCCGCTGGGGTTTGAACTCGCTAACTCCCACATACGCTCTAACAACTTAGACCACCGGTCACAGCGGTCACAATGCATCATCACATATTCTATAAGGCATACTAATATTGTCTGACGAAATGTGTCCTGCTGAAAATTGATCGTGATCAAGGTTCACAGTATTGCATTAAGAATTATGAATACAAGTGACACCAATGGCGTTCACAAAGACTACCGACAATCCATGGCAGTATCAATAAAGAAGAGTTATTATCAACTTATGTATATTGTAACATGTGCAATCCAGTCATTTACCGGAACACTTTAATCCACATATTGTACTACAATTAAAACTTCGTTCTTTACCCACGCGGATATATTTTGTCAGCCTTCATCCTTCTGTCAGTCGAAAAGTCCGTCGGTCCGTCCTTTTACCCTGCTCCTCCGAAACTGTAATGTGTAGATGGTATAAAACGTGTTGCATATCTCACACCACGCAAAGACCATCTGCTAGAATAATATAAGTTAAGGACCCTTCTCATTAGGTAAAATGAATGGCAATATTCAAAATAATTTGCAAATGTTAATAGTATTCAACCAATTTTGTACATACATTTTCATTTAGAGCACAAATAATAATTTAATGGATATAATTGTTTCTTGACCCGTAGGTCACAGTCCACAGAGGGTGAGTGGATGTAATGGTCAATGTAAGAGGAAGAGGCGCGGAGAATGCGAGATTAAAACTGAGGGAACGCGCCATGGTAAATCATAGAACTTGATCTAGACTTGAACATCTACCTACCTTTGACGGTTTTATCGGGCCTAATTGTCTCAATGAAGGTTTCCACCAGCACAGCGTCTCCTTGATAAATCAGGGCACACAATTCCATGACTACTTTGATGATTCCATCACGGTCATCAGTCCAGTGGAAGGTCACTCCACTGCTACCGTGCCACATCACTCCAGAAGGCTTTACAACTATCTTGATAAAGAAAGAAAGATTAATTATATGTTCGTAACAATAGAATGCATGAGAAAGAGAGAAGGTGCAGAAGAACTGAGATTTCGCAATTATTAATGTTTAAGGAAGAATAAAGACCTCAATGGCGACAAGCATGAGCAGCGGATGAGTGTTGAGATAAAACTATACGTTATATATATATATATATATATATATATATATATATATATATATCCTTTGGATCACTGACAACATAACTGAATGAATCTTAAAAAAAGTGCAAGCTAACAGCTGGATTATCCACAACTGACTGTTTTATTCGAACCAACACACCAAATAAATAAGCCAAAAGATTCAAGGAGCCCATTCTTGCATTAAGCGTCACTGACTTTTCATTGTGTTATCTTAAGGAATCGGCTGAATGGATAATCAAGGTTCAAAATATTTTAAACAAATCTAATATATGCGTAAAACAAACATTGTAATACCATTTTCACTTCATTGTGTACACATCTTTCAAGGAATTTTCCAACTTCAACACGGACGATCTCTTCTAGCTTAGTTTTTTTTTCATCTATGTGAACAATACGAATGTATGGCTCTTGATTCGGATAAACCATATCCGAGTCGTAAACAAAAGCAGTAGTCTCTGGAAATGCCAGCCCAACCCTGGACATGATGCTCCGAGTCCACAATTTATCGTCCGTCAGTCTGCTTAGTTTCAGGGAACTACTCGCTGGACAGTCGAGATCAGCCTATGATACAGAGAGAAACAAATGAGTCAGAAAGATCATACATGTATTCTGTAATTTAATACGTAACTGGTACATTGTGTATGATCACACACACACACACACACACACATATATATATATATATATATATATATATATATATATATATATATATATATATATATATATGTGTGTGTGTGTGTGTGTGTGTGTGTGTGTATTAACATTTATAGTTATAGTTAGTACTGGTTAATTAATTAATAATGTATTAAGCATAAAATATTCTAAATAAATGTTTGTGTACTGTATGATGAGTTATTCTAACAGTGCATAGATCTAAGGCTGAAATCAGGAAGTCACAAAGTGTGTGAATGAGAATCATGGTTTTATTTAAAAGGTTAAGAGGACCTTATTAATGGCTAGCTAGTCTAACCCACGTGACCCTGTATAAGGTTTTGATTATAAACATGAAACGCTGTCTACTGTCTATTTGTTATGTAAAAAATAGAATTATTACTTATCAATAGAGATTATTACTTATCAATAGGCATTATTACTTATCAATAGACACTATTACTTATCAATAGACAGTATTACTTATCGATAGACATTATTACTTATCAATAGACAGTATTACTTATCAATATACATTATTACTTATCAATAGACAATATTACTTATCAATAGACAGTATTACTTATCGATACACATTATTACCTATCAATAGACCTTATTACTTATCAATATACATTATTACTTATCAATAGACAATATTACTTATCAATAGACAGTATTACTTATCAATAGAGATTAATAATTATCAATAGACAGTATTACGTATCAAGAGACATTATTACGTATCAATAGACAGTATTACTTATCAATATACATTATTACTTATCAATATACATTATTACTTATCAATATACATTATTACTTATCAATAGACAGTATTACTTATCAATAGACATTATTACTAATACCACCAGACGAAAACGTTATTCAGTTATATGGAGAGGAATTACGTTATTTATTCATTCATTGGTATTACATTTCTCGAAATATTTTACATTAATTCAAATAATAGCTGTCACGGATATAATGTGATTCAATCAAAGACAATTAGATTATTAGATGTATCTGAAATACTGGGAATTCATCAAAAGACATTTTGGGATTATATCAGTGATTTTTCTTTACTCTTGGTGCGTCATTACATTACTGACCATTGCAAGTATCATTGGATTACTTGATATGTTTTGGAATTATAAGATTACTCGATATGTTTTGGAATTATAAGACATTTAGGAGATTATGCTCATATCCACTATAATGTAAGTTATTTTATTATTTTCAACAATTTCACTTGGTATTTTATCGAAATAAATAATATATTATTAAACTGGTTTTTAAACTCTTTATTGTTACTGATTTTAAGAGAATTATTAATAATATAAATAATTGACGGACGTACGTGTGGAATGAAAAGGGCACCAGAGATGCAGTATCAGACAATGCACGCTATAAATCAACGATTAGATGCTTGAAACCAAATTAGTATAATGTGCTCACCTCGACTAGCTTGCCATCATGTCTTTGTCCATTTGTGCAGGCCTTGGTAAAGAAGTTGATAAAGTACGTGACTCTACGTGGAGGGCTATAGGTTTCCAGAAAGGTCTGACCAGCAACCCCAAAAGCAATTGCTTTGTGGATATAAAGAGAATACAAGCCTTCTTTGATCTCCGATTTCTTTTTGGACAGCCAGGTAGTTGACAAGATCAGGAGCATATTGCCGGGACATCGTCTGCCACCTTAGAATATATATATATATATATATATATATATATATATATATATATATATATATATATATATATATATATATATATATCATGTGTTGATCATTGTTTTGATAAGATGACAAGATAGCAAAACTAAAACCAAAAACGAATTCCAGGATTGCCTCTGCTCAGTGCCTGCAATAATCTAAACGCAAACGTTAGTATAGATGTGATTGATGAATCAGCGGAGGATAGTTGATGATAACAATGTATACCGCTACTCCTGTCGTATTTGGGAATACACATGTGAGACTTGAGTTTGTTGACATGAAAATGTTTTTACCTATATTTCGCACGCGATTTTATATAGTGACCCTAAAGTAATTTACTTTGTATGCAATCGTTGATATTTTCTAAATAAAACATTGTTTCATCTTGGTGCTGTAATTCGCAATCTTTAAGAGAAAGGGATAGAGGAACATAAGGAAATCGCCAGAAGAAAACTATCGCATTTCACCGTTCTGCTGCTAATACTGTTAAGTTTGCCGCATGCCATAAATAGACTTCTTCATCATTTCAGTAAGGTTCTAATTTTTAGAAGTGGCACTTACAAAATCGTTACCCGATAGTAATCTGATCTTTGAAAGAAACTAAATACCTCAGACACCATTGAAAAGTTAATGTAGACTGCAAAATGGGCAAAGAGCTGCAGACGTATGTCCTGAAAAAAAGTTTTATAAACTAGAAGGTCGCATGTTACTAGTTATTTATCACCAATTGTATATGGGACAAATGTCGGAACTGATGGCGGGTATACTATTTTAAAAATGCACCTATGAATTCCACGTTTTCAAAATATGACCGAAGCACGTATTCGGAAATAAAACCTGCATCTTAAAATCGATATCACGAATCGGTTAACCAGATTGTCGTCCGATAATGTCCAATGGTTTCATGCGAGAGTCAGATAACATGGTTACCACATTTGTCAAGAAGCAAGAAATTGAGTCTCTGATAGTAAATAAGAGGCAAAATATGAAAGATGTTAATGGTGTTTTATGGTAGCTTTCATAATTCACATGTGTTAACTTTTAAACGTAACCAATAAAGTGCCATGCAATATGTTCAAATTGATTCAGAATTTGCGCAACATATACTGTTAACTCCCAACAGTAGAATAAGTATATGCCATCGTAAAAAAAGCATCTTTATCGCGATACCAGAGAAACATCCCTTGCAAAAACTAGAATCGAAATGGTGTATGTTTATATATAATTTCATACAAATCATCTGATTTAAACTGGAAATTAAATGAAATTTAAATAGACCAATGCATATCAAATTATATATATATATATATATATATATATATATATATATATATATATATATATATATATATAGATATATAGATATAGATATATATATATATATATATATATATATATATATATATATATATATATATATATAGTTCACTGGCACACAACAAGAACAAGAAACGATTGATTTAAACAAAAACGTGGTTCTTATAGACCAGGGAATTACCCATTTTGCTTCATTGCAGAACCCCATACAGTGTCAGAGAAACCAATCTAACCTCAAACGATAATGCAATGATTTTAAAGAAAATACGCGTTTGTGGATGTTCTTTAATTTATTTTGTGAGCGACAGGACGTAATGCAATTTTTCCACACAAGATAGATTCATGGTGCCCACGCTTTTCTACAGATAACATTCCAGGTCATTTCAAGGCTTTAAGCAGGTTGAAATTAAAATATTTTTCAAGGTTCACATATGACCTTTACTGAATGGAAGTAAGGAACATTTTTGATTATAAAACATGCATTTTTACATGTACAGATATTTTTTTTTGAAGACTCCAAACATCTAAGTAAGATAAAATGATCAGGTACAAATACACAAAATGTAATACACGAAAAAAAGTTTGATTATTTACCTATAAACGGGCATGTAGAATCATTTAAATGTACATACTAAAACTTCTAACGATACTGTGCTGACCGGGATTATTTTGCCAAGTGAGAAGAACATAATGAACATAAATTAGTGTTGTGTTCTTTCAAACCTTTAATTCTAAATACATCTATAACAATATATCATTGATGTACGTAAATCCACATGAAAGAGACAACTAAATGAATACACTTCACATAAGAAACAATCTGGTCAATGTGACATATACTTAACTATGATGCATACTATTTTCCAAAGTGAATACACACATTACCGTTTCAAAGAAACCGCAAAATGCAGACAAATATGAGCAATCACTCGAGTATCAAAAGGTAGTCACTTTTATCTACATTTGCTTGTGTTGAACAACACAATCCGGCATAAACAAAGCCTTCACAATTTAAGACTGCAAAGAAACGGAGATAAATGCAAAGCCTTAAAGAAATTACTGAATAATACGTCACTGTAACATAATCTGCCAGTGTCGAGCTATACATGTTACTATGAATATCCTCATCAGTTACGTACAACGTTACGTATGACTTTGTCAGAGAAAGGAAGCTAATGATAAACGTAACGTTAATGATTATAACAACAACAACGATCACGCTACGTTTATGCTATACGGATTGTAAAATTTAGGTCATAGTTACCTACGTTTTAATGAAGGGATTTGTTCTGCACGTCAATCATCACAATAACAACTGACTTTATTTTACATTTGTATCAGTAAATGAGCTAAACTCATCGGATGAGAGAGTTGATGCATAATGAATATGCGGACAGACTTCATCAACCCAAAAGCCTAAAATGCGTTTGCAAATTTGTCAACTAACCTTCCATTAGAATAGCCATGCATTCCACAGGGGACGACAGGATACAGATGGAAACCGCATCCTTTGGCGCAAATGATGGTTGGCTAGTTCTGTCCACAGTTTCAGGATATCCCGTCTCATACAGCGTATACTGAAGTGACTCGTAGTAATCCATGACATGATCATCTTCTGGTGGGATGGGAATACCTAGAAATATATTGATGAAACCATAGGCATGAGAAAATATAAGCTTCATTTCTGCAATTTGAATAAACGATGAAGCGGTGTGATCTTGCGTAATGGCATCGTTTTGGAGCGGTTATTTTACTTATGATTAAGAACAGCTTGTAGGCTTTGTTTGAATTTACTGCATTACATTTTCATCTGGCATATATATAGGGTTGTAAAAATGGAATCGATGTGGGTTTTTGTTTTTATTTGAAATGCTATATTTATAGAAAGATACAGGGAGAGTGTGAAACGAACATTTCTTGCTGTAATTCAAATTTACAAGTTCTGCTTGACATTAGTGGTTGAAGCAAAACGAATAACCGTAGTAGTGGTGATGTATGCAGTAGTGTTAGATCTACCATCACGGAATGGTCCAAGGTTGACCTTGGTTGACCAATCCTTGTATGACCCAGTCCAGGTGCTGTATTCTTCGGGCATGGTTGTAATGCGAATGGTGTTTAACAGCTGCTCCTCGTCTTCACTTTGATATTCCTCCTCAGCTGGTTCTTCTTCCTCTGGATCCAGATTCATTTCGCAACCAGCTGGATGTAAACATAATAAAAATTGACTCATTTATGTTGAACGGCAAATCAAAACATGAAAAGAGTTTTGAGAAACACATACACGTTTATTCATAGCAAAATGGGCATCAACAATGACACAAGCTAAATGTTGACTAAAATGTCACTTGGTCAAACACATGAGAGTAGAAAATACTGCGTGTGTATTATTTGGATTTTAACATATCTTTAACAATTGTTCAGTCACGTTGCTACAATTACTACATTGTGTCAATTTATAGTTATGTTTAACACTGGGGAATCTTGCTGCAGACCTGTTGCATCATGTCCCAATCAGTCACAGCATCCTGACATATGATGACCGGTCCTACATCTAGCCTCTCAATACTGAAGGCCTAACAAAGTAGCTGTTAGGATATAGGTCTTTAGGATGACTTGGCCCGGGATTCGAACTGGCGACCTTCCGCATCCGAGACGGACGCTCAAACCTCTCAGGCCACCAGAGCGGTAACACATTACTGAACATGTTTCATGGGAGTTATGAAACAGAGCAAAGGCATGTTATACGCGAATTCAAGGCTGCAAATTTTACATGTATAATTTAGGTTAGGTTTTCTTTAGGTTACTGCTAGTAGACGTCTACAAAATCGGTTCCTGTGTAAAGGAACATGCACGTGGCTGTCAATGACCTTCACATTATATGTTTAAATTATATTGCATATTTCCACATTTCTGCTTTAGGCAGAATTTACTGATAAGAAAATTTTCTTAAAGCATGCATGACTTTAGCATCCAACTTGGAAACAACATGGAAAAGGAGCAAAGTTCACGAGAGTCGGTTGCACTGCACACAACACAGCATGGTAATATATGGATAATGCTAATATAAAGTTTATTACTTACCGTTGAGTAACACATTCGTACGCATACATTTTTTTGACAAACACAGTGTGTTTAACTGCATTAATTACCGTTGAGTAACACATTCGTACGCATACATTTTTTGACAGACCTAAGGTTTCATGTATTCAAGACTTATTGTGCAAACTGAATTATGTCATAACATGATGTAAAAGACTTCCAGCAAATACAATAATCGCAACTTGAAAGAAGCACGGCATGCATGCTGTCAATGCCATTCCCATGTATATAAACAGCTGTCAGCTATTGTCTAACATACAGATCGCGAAATGCTGAATGTATGCTATGAATGCCATTTCCATATACATATAAATAGCTGTCAGCTGTTAGTCTCATGCACAGATCTGAACATGCTGAATGCATGCTGTTAATGCTATTCCCTTGTATATAAATAGCTGTCAGCTGTTAGTCTAACATACAGATCGGGAAATGCTGAATGCATGCTGTCAATATCTTTCCCATGTATATAAATAGCTGTCAGCTGTTAGTCTAATGAACAGATCGTAAAATGCTAAATGCCGTTTCTGATGGATTAAATGGCATCGTATCGATTATAGTAAAAAGACAACATATTAGTCAACGTTGCAGCCTTAGTAACTAAAGAAGCTAGTGTAGCCATGTTGTTTCCCTGCTCTTCATCAAAAACGTTCCTAATCAGCAAATAACTAAAATTAAGTAAACTAAAATGTGCAACGTAAGTATAGCTATATTTATTTAATAAAATTAAGATTATTGGGCACAATGACACATAATACGCAGCGTATTAGTTAGGACTTACCTGCCTCAATTGAGACCAGTCTTTGGTATATGGGAAAAGGCTTGCTCTCAGGCAAATACGTTCCATGTTCGATGTCCATTTCTACACCTCCCATTGGTTCTGGCGGCCATTCATAGTTTGTCTCGGCAACGTTAACGTCCATTGTACCAAACCTGGATGAAAATATAGAAGGTGTCTTATGACTGACATTAAACGGGTTAATATTTCGCCACGTATATTTTTTACACAACTGCCAACTGCTTTCATTGCAATGGCATGTGTTGGATATATATATATATGCTTGCAATCGTAGTAGGTACGTGGTATACGGGCAAATGAAAAATCTTATTTGATAAACAAAGCTTCATGGAGCGCGTGATATGGACTGCGAATGGCCATGACACAGGTTTCTGCTTAGTATTCTTATACAACGATTCTCGTGAATAAAGCGACTGATTATTGAAGAAATATCACTTTCGTCAGATTTGAAATAACAAAATGTGCTGATGACGATGAAACCTTAGCTGTCTGAAAATAAAGACATATGCCTTTCCCGCAACTGAGATTTTAGCGTTTCTTCAAAATCTCTAAATAAATTAGTCCAAGGCAATTAACTGCATAGCTAAATCAGCATTACAAGTATGACTGAATTCTGGTTAATATCTATTATTTTCCTCAGATCTGTTAAAGGGTACAAAGGGCTTCTTATTCTGTTAATGTTTGATTTTTAGAAAGTTTCGTTTTGCTAATTTAGTAGCAGGTTCTACATTTCATAACGGATCGGTATACTTTCTATCAATGTGATGCCTTTATGCTGAGATGTTTTCTGTTACATTTGCTCGAATTCTGTTGGAAATTATTTTGTAACTAAAGCTAAAGTTGCTGGGGATGACACCTTTAAAAATCCTTCATCCCAGGATGTTTCTGTCAAGTTTGGTCACATTGTGCGTTTTGACAATACGCTGTAAACAACAGTTGTAAAATAAGGAAGCAAGACTGTCTAAGGACAATGCCATACCATCCTATGTATTTAACGACAAATGTGTATCTCTAGTTGTATATCAAGCATATGGCGTACATACTATACAAATATTTTCTATTTGTATGTCCGTTATGGACATATGTCTAATCAAGCGATACTGGCACATCCTGTTTTGGTAAATGTGTGTATGGTTGAAATGGTCTAGGCGTTGGTGCGTGTAAGCAAGGTCAAGGCGGTGTTTGCCTCGTACCACTGGTTGAAATGTCCGTATCGTACAAATTAAACATCCTCAGAGTATATGTATGTAGTACAGCTTAGTAGTTCGTTTACAAGATTTTCCTCAACTTGGTCGCTTGATATCTTAGTACGAAACATAAAATTGTTTTCCTCAAAAAATGATAACTTACAAAGAAACAAATGGTTGTGCTTTGGAAATTTCCATTAAATGAATGATATTTTGTTCGACGGTATTGCTTATATTGTGTTTTAAACAGAATAACAAATTTTGTATTATTAAAAATGCTGCGATTAAATTGTGCCAAGGGTAGGCACTATATTTAATTACATGCTGGGTGTTCCGAGCACCAGTGAGTTCTAATATATTCATAGTACTTGGGGGAGGGATAAACTGTTGAGATTTTGAATCACTTTTATTTGAAAATGTTTACGTATTAAGTGTTTGTTCTTAACTCAATATGGCAATGTTGTTTTTCTAATTCCGAATGACAAGATTATTGTGTCTATATTTCCGAATGACAAGATTATTCTGTTTATAATTCCGAATGACAAAAGTATTGTGTTTATAATTCCGAATGACAAGATTATTGTGTTATAATTCTGAATGACAAGCTTGTTAGGTTTATATTTCTAAAGAACACGATTATTGTTTATTATTCCGAATGACAAGATTGCTAGGTTCATAGTTTCATATGGCAAGATTATTGTGTTCATGACTCCGTACGGCAAATATGACATTACTGTTTGTCAGGTGTTTCAGTCCAGTGAATATGAATTGATGGTTTGAATCACTACAGAGGCTTCCACATATTCTGTATGAATAGTTTAATTAATATTCTGTATGAATAGTTTAATTAATATTCTGTATGAATAGTTTAATTAATATTCTGTATGAATAGTTTAATTAATATTCTGTTTGAATAGTTTAATTAATACTCTGTATGAATAGTTTAATTAATATTCTGTATGAATAGTTTAATTAATATTCTGTATGAATAGTTCAATTAATATTCCACCCCACCCACAATATATTAACGAAATACTTTAGCGCACCTCTTGTATCGTGTCATTGAAGTTACAATACCACATTTAGTGGAGAGGCTAAAATGACGCATTTGATATACTAAAATAGTGCCCACATGTCTGATTTAATCTAATGATCAGCACGGCATTTGCTTGGATTTGAACAGGAACATTATGTTGTTCTTGTCTTTTATTAACGCCAACTATCAGAACATGATAAGTTTATATCTGGCAAACTGGTGGAGAAAAAACCCGGGTAATTTCGTGTACTCCTAGATGCCCGATTTTCGGGATCAAGGTCACAATTTATGAGTAACTTTGTATGTGGATGGAGTTATCTTTGAGGAGCATCTCTTGACCTAATCAAGGTATAACACTATGCAAAATTAACATAAAAAATGTATGATCATGAGCTAAACGCATAATTTTAAGATAGGTCTAAGACACTAAAATGTGAAATGTAAGTGACTGGATTTTGTTGTAATGGTGTGGTACAAAACAAAATTTCGAAAACTCATAGAGCATTAACATATCTGCAGATATCAATTTAACACACAGATTCAAGACAAAAGTGAATCATGAAATACTGGTAATGGTAACCTAGTTTTCTTGTGAAAGTTTGGTGCAGATGCACTCCTTGTTTTTTCCCGAGTTTCATGATTCTTTGTATGCTCGCAGGTATCTTATGTGTAAACGGCATATATGGTCATGAGATAATTGCACAAAATATTAACCGAATCCAATATACGTGATCATGAGATAATTGCATGAAATATAAACCGGATCCAATACACGTGGTCATGAGATAATTGCATGAAATATTTAAACCGAATCCAATACACGTGGTCATGAGATAATTGCACGAAATATTAACCGAATCCAATACATGTTGGCATGCGATAATTGCACAAATATTAACCGAATCCAGCACATGTACGAAACGCGGGTCCTGGTGACTTTTTAGTTTGATATGGTTTTGTTTTTAAGGCATAGCAACATAAACAAGTTATTTAGTAGAGAGGCAATTGAAGTAAAGTGAGATACCCAAATGACACACCAAGATATTTTGAATTGGCATCGTATGGTGATTTAAGGCACAGCAATAAAAACAATGTATTTAGTGCTGAGACAATTGAGAGAAACAGTCTTGCCCAAGCATACACCATGACTTTTGGTTTAAGACTGTGTTAGTAATTGAGATGTATATTATCAGAAAGTGTTATTATTCTACGCTCGGAAAATGAAAACTTAAACCTTTCACAGTAAGGTATGTCTCTTTATATTAAAGTCTAGTTATATTTTTGTTTATATTGACTCTACACAGAAACATCTTGTTTGGATATCCCAAATAGATATTTACCTTTGTCCTCCTATTTGAAAGAGCTATCTATCCCGACCAGAGAAAGCATTTCAAAGTTTGACGAAATTATGAAAAACAGAATTCCGTTTATCACTCAGTAATCGTACCGATAACTGACTTACTAACGGACGGACGTACGAGCGGAGACAGCTATCGTTTATTACAATCTGAACAAGGTATCTTACGTCTACAAATATCGGTAAAAATATGGAACTGTCACTACTGTCATGCAACTCAATTATTCTTTAGTCAATTTGTTCCAGAACATGATGGCATTGAATGAAAAAATTCCTTTAAAAGATCCCTGATTCTAGACAGCCCACTACGTTTAGAGCCTTCATCACGAAACAAACGCAAGCAAACATCCTAATTCTGTAAAAGGAAAAACTTAAAATGGGAAATCCTAATCTCGTAACTCATGAAACGTAGTTAACAACTACCCTATATTAAACGGGAGAGGTAATAACATATATATCAACGATCATCTAGTGTCATGCCTAAAACATATAAAGTAAAAATACATAACAGCGAAGTCAATGAAGCGGTAAAATGGGTTAATTTTTGTGTCAAAGAATATAGCAGACATCATGATGCATCAACTCCGTGCATAACAGCATGCCAATAGGATGAAAAAACAATGTCGTAAGGAGCTAAACATATTAACCTAATTTAAGACTGTGCAAATGTGCTAATAATATAAATGCATATTATATCAACTTTGAACAGTCTCACCTGAACAAAGTTTGAGATATATTTGATATCAGAACATTGGAACCACACTGCTTCTCACATAAACTCAACACTTTGCATGAACCACAACCTTGTGCGAAAGAACCGATTTTATTTCTCAACTAAATGCTTGCCACACATCTCAAACAAATGGACTGTCAAATGAATAATTTTCTAGACGATTCGGAGTATAGAAATATAATATAACATAGCTTTTGCTTTCCATGTCAGTCACAAATTAGTATATTATACCCATCCTAAACAGAGGTATGGAATGTGTTTCTTTCTTACATTAATCCACCCATCCGACAGATATAGGGGACGTGTCTCTTTCTTTCATTAATCCACCAATCCGACGCAGAGTTATGAGGATGTGTCTCTTTGCTGCATTATTACACTCGTTCTACACAGAGGTAGGGAATGTGTCCATGTATTGCAGAAAGCGACCACTTAACCTCTTACATGTGTATCTGTGTGCGTGTCTGTGGTGTGTGTCTGCGAAATTCTGATTTTTACCATAGCTTTAACAATTTTTAGTCATATCACGGTGTGGCAGTTTATAAGTGATGTCTGGGGCATCATTTATCATCCTGTCCCACCCAGTCACATTATCCTGACTCCAGGCCGGCCAGTTTTAATACTAACCTCTTACTGCTGAATGCCAAGCGAGGCAGCTGTTAGTACCATTTTTATGTCTTTGGCATGATTCTACCGGGGTTAGAACCCACGATCTCCTGCATCACAGGTGGACGCTCTAACCACTCTGGTGACCAGTACATTTGTGGAAGTCACGGTATGGAGCATAGTCGAAACAATGAAATGGTTCAAAAGATGGCCAGCACATGTTTATAAATATGGAACGATATACCGAATGGGTTCCTGGCAAAGACTCTATATGCAACATGCGCCTATTTGGCATAACCCCAGTTAGTATCAACTACCGCCCAAACATATGACCTACTACATTTGTCGCCCAAATTGAAACTTTATGTTTTTCCGGTTTTTCCGGTTCTAATTTCCCACGTAAAACATTTTACTAGTGTAAATCACCGATTGTAGGCAGGTAAGTTAAATAATGCGACATGAAGGACATACGTTTATATTTATTCTTCACTCGCTCTTGCTTCCGCTGTCAATGCAAAAAAAAATTGTTTTTGAATTTCGTGTTGAAGAACATTTTTATCAAGCCTTCCATATCCTTGCCAAGAAAAAAACATATTTATATCTGACTTGTTGACCGTTTACTTAGAATTTTAAACAAATATTTTTATCAAGAATAGTCTAACAAAATATTCAGTTCTGTATTGCAAATACCATTACTATTAAACAATGGATCGATTTTTTGCCGTTTAATTTCACTTCTGTCTAGCATTACTTTCTAACTTTGGAGATTATATATATATATATATATATATATATATATATATATATATATATATATATATATATATATATATATATATATATATATATGGTCATTTCATAATTTCGTTGTATGTATGCTCTAACAATTTATATCCTTTACAATGAAAATTATTGCATACTTAAGCTTTTTCTCCTTTTGCGCGCGCGCGCGCGAGAGAGAGAGAGAGAGAGAGAGAGAGAGAGAGAGAGAGAGAGAGAGAGAGATAGAGAGAGAGAGAGAGAGAGAGAGAGGTATAACACCGATAGTAACGATCAATAAATCTATAACAAATGTTTCGAACACTTGTCGGAAAATTACTCATACTCGAAATCCACATGACATACATCCTCTTTACGAATAGCACACTTTCTTATATCTGTTAATTACACATAAAATCTTAACGATAATCGAAAGCTTGATTGAATCTATCAACTATGGTTATATATATATATATATATATATATATATATATATATATATATATATATATATATATATATATATATATATATCACTTACCTTTCTATTCCCCTTCTGGTTATATTCTCGGACTGTTATATCCTTAACGTCCTAGCGTTGACCGCAGTACTGAGCGGTCATTGCCACGGTCGTTCTAATATAGGCCAGGCTCCTGTGCGCTGTTAGTTTCCTTCAAACCAGTCCAGTCCGGATTCACAAGCTTGAAACGATTGAATGTATTGGGTTAAGATATACGCTATGTTAAAAGTTCCTCGCAGCAAGTTGTTTACAGCAACATCGACTAAAGCATAATGCACTTCCAAAACTGACCTTTAACTAACATTACCAGCGTGTTCTCTTTATAGCACCCAACGAATTTCGGCGATGACATTACTACAAAACCCCACCCACAGAGTCGAGTCGCGCGTGATTAATTTGGGGGAAACGTTAGTGTTGTGGCCTGTAGAAATAAGTTTTGCTCACAAGATTCACCTTCCCTATAATGAAAGCATGCGCAGTATTTTGTTAATTTAATTGAGTCTGCTACCAAATGTTGGTCACAGAGAGACACGTGGAGACTGTGAGCACGTGCCTTATCGGATTTGCATATGCACCAAATAGACCTCAGAATTTGCTTTATTTCTAAGTTCCTGCCTGAAGCTGACTAATTGCAGTAAAATGAGAACAACACTGGGCAGGAGGTATGAATTGGATGGACTCCCGTCTCGGAAAAAAATTTATTAAATTTATAATTTTTAAAAAATAAAGTACACACACAAAGATACATACATTTGTCTCTTAAAATTTTACTAACCTTTTATTCTTGCCCACTATTATTATGCATAATTCGAGTAAATAGACACATAATCTTACTTCCTCACACCAGGCAGAAAAGTCGCAACACTAAGGCCGTTAGTATGGTTTTTATAAGTATATACACATATATATATATATATATATATATATATATATATATATATATATATATATATATATATATATATATATATATGTGTGTGTGTGTGTGTGTGTGTGTGTGTTTGCTTATGAATAATTATAGATATTGAATCAACTGCTACTTGCAACAACACTGTACTTTTGTTTAGTTTACAAGTGGTTGAGCGTCATACTTGTATGCGGGAGGTCACGGGTTCGAACCCTGGCAGAGACTTATAAAAGTGGTATTATTAGCTGCCTCGCTAGACGTTCATCACTGAGTGGTTAACGTTATGACTGGTCCGTCTGGTGTCAGGGTAATGTGACTGGATTGGATATCAACCACCTGTAAAGTCAATAAAAATTTGTATGTGACCGTCTTTTAGAATGACGTCGATATTTTTTTCCGAGAGGAGATGTAACTGTAAACGTTTGAGTCAGCCAAGTATAAGTTCTGCTCAGTTAGCGAACCAATTCTGAAAATGATGGACGTTGGTATTAAGTATTTTTCTGAGAATTTCTTGATCTAATAAAAAATTAATGGCAGACGTATCAGAAACTATTAGAAGCAAGGCGTACCTTCAGGCTGTCTAGAATATATGATGCGGCCAATAGCGTATTAAAGGTGATACTCATTGGATTTGAGGTATGTAATGTTTTTGTCTGCTCATGTTTGGCCACTCCATGTGAGCAGCTGGAGGAAAGAGCATAATTTTAGCACAAACATATTCATAACACAGGTATGTTTTGTTTTTGCTTTTGTTTTTTTTAAATTATTAACGACATATTCTGAATGAGGCTTTGTGGCGTGTGGCGGGCTTTGTCATACGGCCAATATGGTAGGTGTGTTATGGCTGGGGTGGGTGCTCAATATATCTCTAGTATTTTGTCACACCTTTCCATGTTGGTATACAAATATATATATATTTGTTTCTGCATTCAGAACTTATTATATATATATATTAGCTTACGATATAGAACTAAATATTAAATTGACACCAATATGTTGTGATGTAAATATATAGTATGATACAATTAATGATGTTACTCCCGTTTTGGACAGGCGAGATATACCTTAGACACACACACACACACACACACACACACACACACACATATATATATATATATATATATATATATATATATATATATATATATATATATATATATATATATATATATACCATCTCTTAAGATTTCAGCTTTTCTTCATTAAATATTTTCTTTTTATGATGAAAAAGTGTATGTAAATCCAATACACAATACAAATTGCGTGTAAATTCATTACAGTCTGAAAAACACCTGTCAATCCATTAATAATAATAATAATAATAATAATAATAATAATAATAATAATAATAATAATAAGGACTTTGTATAGCGCCTAATCTTTAGATGCTCTAAGAGCTTGATAACATCTATAATGAGATGACTATACATTTGAAAAACAAATAACAAAAAACATGAAATTGAAAAACATGTTAACATGATGAAAACATATAAGATAGTAAACATTATTAGGTCTCTAAGTTTGTTCTTGTATTCGAGAAAGGTGAGTTTTAAGAGCACTCTGAAAAATGACCATTGTGTCTTTGTGTCTAATGTCAATGGGCAATTAGTTCCACATCGCCGGGCCCTGGTATGCAGATGAAAGTTGTCCATATGACTTCGTTTTCATAGTGGAAAAATGAGTATACTATTGTCAGAAGAGGAGCTGGTGTGTACACATGGGTGAGGCCGTGCAGGTATGTTAGACTGGAGTCTGTCAGTGAAATATAGCACATAGAACAAATTTTAATATTTCAGTTACAATATTGAACATGTGTGTAAATCAAGTATATTATGGAAAAGTGTTTGTAAATCCATAGCAGCATGACATTATCTCCATAGCAACATGCAAAGGTGCCTGCAAACCTTTTACAGAATGAAAAGGGTATACAAATCCCTTACTGTATGAACAATTGTCTAAAATACATTGAAAACTTAAATAGTACCTTTAAATCCATTATAGTATGAGAAAGTGTCCGCCAATCCATTATAGTAAGAGAAAGAAAGTGTCCGCCAATCCATTATAGTATGAGAAAGAAAGTGTCCGCCAATCCATTATATTATGAGAAAGAAAGTGTCCGCCAATCCATTATAGTATGAGAAAGTGTCCGCCAATCCATTATAGTATGAGAAAGTGTCCGTCAATCCATTGCAGTATGAAAAAGTATCAGTAAATTCATCACAGTATGAAAAGTGTATGTACATCTATTACTGCATGAATAGCCAAAACTAAGAATTAGTTTTGTTTACATATCAAATTCTTTAAAGTTAGATATTTTGTTGTTAAAATTACATACAATTTTAACAACACTTCTTGGCCGAGTGGTCAAAATCACTCATCTGTACCGATCACAGCCAAATCCCTTCTGTCGGCATGTATTCATGTCTCTGGCTCGATGAATGTGGGTATGTGAGGAAGCTACCGTGGGTCTTTGGTTCTTATCGAGATTTTCCAAGGTTCCTCTTCTATCAATTGTACTGGCTGTCATATATAGCCGATCTTGCCCTGAAAATGACGTTCAATCCAAAACAACAGAAACAAATTATGTCACTATTGAAAGTTTACTCCAAAACGTAGGCAGAAAATTGAAAGGTGATATGTTGAATTTTGGGTTTGCATCTTTGGCAAAAACATTCGGATGTCGGAGAACTAGATAATTACATAGAAAATGTCAGGATCATTGCAAGTTTGTTGTGCTTCCACAGTAGCGTCAACAGTGACTCGAAGAAATTGGCATATTAATTTGGTGCCAGGCGAATGGGGAACAGTTGGTTAACTAACATACAAATCTGAAATCTGCAGAGAAGTATGGCCACCAATAAAGAACTTTGCTCGCTGTCGCCTCAAATCCACGCTTCGAAACTGACGTGCTATAAATATATAATGTTCGTTGCCAAATGATGTATGTAATGTTAACATAAGAAATGACAACATTAATGATATATGTAACGTAAGAATAACGCTATTCATTATATATGTAACGCAAGACATGGCGCTATTCATTATATATGTAACGCAAGACATGGCGCTGTTCATTATATATGTAACGCAAGACATGGCGCTATTCATTATATATGTAACTCAAGACATAGCGCTATTCATTATATGTGTAATGTAAGAAAAACTCTATTCATTATATATGTAACGCAAGACATGGCGCTATTCATTATATATGTAACGCAAGACATGGCGCTGTTCATTGTATATGTAACGCAAGACATGGCGCTATGCATTATATATGTAACGTAAGAATAACGCTATTCATTATATATGTAACGCAAGACATGGCGCTGTTCATTATATATGTAACGCAAGACATGGCGCTATTCATTATATATGTAACGTAAGAATAACGCTATTCATTATATATGTAACGCAAGACATGGCGCTATGCATTATATATGTAACGTAAGAATAACGCTATTCATTATATATGTAACCCAAGATATGGCGCTATTCATTATATATGTAACGTAAGAATAACGCTATTCATTATATATGTAACCCAAGATATGGCGCTATTCATTATACATGTAACTTAAGAGCGAGTGACACTAATCATTAAATATGAAACCAAAGCACGAACAGCACTATTCGTGATAATGGAGAGAGTGAATAGCGCTTGTTGATGATGCGGAGAGCGAATAGTGTTATTCGTGATAATGCTGAGAGCAAATGCGGATTGTTGATGATGCGGAAAGCGAATAGTGTTATTCGTGATGATGCTGAGAGCATATAGCGCTATACATGTTGATACGGAAAGAGAATAGCGATTATCATGATGATACAGAGAGGGAATATTACTATTCATGATGATACAGAGAGGGAATATTACTAGTCATGATGATACAGAGAGGGAATATTACTATTCATGATGATACAGAGAGGGAATATTACTATTCATGATGATACAGAGAGGGAATATTACTATTCATGATGACTCGAAGATTCTTGATTGATTATGTTATAGAAAATTTCGAGTGTACATGAAGTGTGAATTCTTCTGCATTACACTTTGCTGCCTCTATGTATGTACGTGTACCTATATCGTGATACATCTGTTCGCGTCTAGTTGCATGTTTTTGTCCTTGCTTAATTTTGTGAATAAGGAATGATGCCAATTACACGAGGTTTGGATATTTCTTTATTTTGTTATTGCTGTTGTTACTGGGTTTTTTTCCCCAAAACACAATAATGTCAACATTTTGCTTTTCTGTTATTGTTCTTGTTCTTTCGCATCAAAATTTATTATCTAACTTCAGTGGGGTTTGTTTAGTCTCATGCACAATGGGGTTGAGTCCTGGCTCTTTTGCCGTATATGTCTTGTTCAGGTTGAGGCTTACATGGGTCGGTCTTGTGGAATTGTTTTAGGAGAACTCTAGAAACATTTATTTGAACGATTGCATTCGATTTCGCTTAGAAATATTCTTAAAACAACAAATAATGCAGATTATATTTGGTATGCTATTATAGGACTCCTTCACTCCTGATTTCGAGACTTTTCGAGTTTTCAACACGAGAATATTGTTCTCGAACATGGCTTTTCTACTAAGGGTCAGCATTTCACGAAAACTTTATGCGCACATGAAAACCAATCTCGATCAAAACCGCACCGAATCTTGTTTCCACAAGAAAATCACCCTCCGGGCACGTGTCGGTAGTACAATAATTGAAATGTGCCATCCTGCATGCATCTTCGCTAGCCAAGGTTCCGATATGCTAACCCTATTTACACCTTGGCGGATGGAACATGTATCTGTATTCTTTGTCCTAGCGACATCTACTTGACTTAATGAGTTGCCTCCCTTAGTATATAATGCTAATTAACCAATAATGTGTAACAGCGGTGCATTGTACATTGGCCGAAAATGGTGGAGGCAATTGACTTCAGACGGATACTATGTAAGTTTAACATCGAAAGTATGGCTACGTACCAGAGAGAAGACATTGCATGTTTACTTGTGTGAAAGTAGTTGTACAAATATGGACTAGGAGTGGAAAAATGTTTATTTATGATTCGATCTAAGTTGTGTGCTCCTCCCTGTCTTGTTCTTGTATGAATGGTGTTCCAACTTGAACAACTTAATTTTCATTGGATGTACTGGCTTCCCGCCGCAACCTATGAACATCGTAGATCCGAAGCACATACATATCTGTTTGTTACGCCAAGGTGCAGATAAGGTTAACATATCGGACCCTTGGCTAGAAAAGATGTTCTTTATGTCATAAGAATCAGTAATGATGTTCCAGCTCTGAAAACGTTTTCCGTTTTTGTTAAAATGCGCTATTGATATATTATATTTTGTCAATTAATGAATTTTACGCTTTCCCCCTCTCTATATATTTTCTTTGTTTTGAGATTAGTTTGCGATTCATAGACAAATCGTGTTTTATCCTAGATCACGGGGAATTAGACGTTTATAAATAAGGGCTGAGAAAATCTATTTAGCACAGGGTATGTTAGTGGCAGATTGGTCTAAGGCCTTCGTCTTTACATATCATTTAAATTTCATCTATATTAATGTGGGTTCGAATGTCAGTTCCGCCAACGTGGGCATTAGGAGTTTCCTTTGTGTCGTTTGATCTTATCACTGGTTTCCCGTGTTTTTCATCCGCAACAAATACTTACTGGCGGGTAGCCGATCGTGTCCTTAAGAATGGACCAACCAAAGCAACAATTAAGCACCAGAGCATTGATGTCTTAATGATGTAATGCTTTTAATAATATATTTACTTTTGCACAATGGCCCCGAGTGGCTGAGTGGTCTAAAGCGCTCTCCGCTGTCTGCGTGGGTTCGAGTCTCAGATTCAGTCAATGTGGGTATGTGGGAAAACTTGCCAGTAGCTTCTCGTGGGTCGGTGATTCTTTCTGGGCATTTTCCCGGGTTCTTCCTCCACCATTAATGCTGCCTGCCATGTACAGCCTATCGTGTGCTGAAAAATGGCGGTAAACCCTACAACAACGCATGCATAACAAATTACATCATGCATTGCTTGAATATCTTACCAACAAGTTTCGGACAAAATGTTCTAGAAGCATTGTGAGACTTTAATAATAAGTTGGAGAAACATTATTTCACAAATATGGTACAATTCCAAGATTTGAAGGTGCAAACCTTTCGTATAGAGGATTCACTTCAGAGCGGATTCTATAATAGTCAGAGCTACATGTAACAGTTCAGTCTATTAGTTTATGATATCACAAGATGATGGATCGAATGGAAAATGCATGTGTGTGATAGGCAAATTCTCAAAATTAGAAAGATTTACTTAAAGCTTAAGCTGATAATTTAACAGATTTGAGAGCAAATATGTATTAACGTCTAATGTATATCTGTCATATGTTAATGCATTTATGTACAATTTTGCATGATGCCGTTGTTACTAAAAGAGAATATTGAAAATATGCCATAGTATTGGGAATATACCAGAGTACTGAAAATATTCCAGAGTACTGTAGATGTACCAAAATATTGAGTATATACCAAAATATTGAGCATATACCAGAATATTGAGTATACACCAGGACACTGAGTATACACCAGAATAGTATTGAGCATATACAGAAAATTGAACATATACCAGGATATTTTTGAGCATATATCAGAATATTGAGTATTTACCAGAATATTGAGTATATATCAGACGATTGAGTATGCACCAGAATATTACTGCACATATATGGACTACAGAACGTATACCAGAATATTGAGCATATATCAGAATATTGAGTATTTACCAGAATATTGAGTATATATCAGAATATTGAGTATATAACAGAATATTGAGTATATAACAGAATATTGAGTATATAACAGAATATTGAGTATATGCCTAACTAGGGAGCGTACACCAGAATATTGAGTATATACCAAAATAGTGAGCGTATACCGGAATATTGAATATTAACCAGAATATTGAGTATATATCAGAATATTGAGTTTACACCAAAATATTATTGAGCATATACAGAATATTGCGCATATACCAGGAAAGTGAGCATATTTCAGAATATTGAGAATACACCATAATAGTATTGAGTACATAGCAGAATATTGAGTATATACCAGAATAATATTGAGTATATACCATAATATTGAGTATATACCAGAATATTATTGAGTATACATGTATACCAGAATATTGAGTATATACCATAATATTGAGTATATACCATAATATTGAGTATATACCAGCAATGGAAGATGAGAGTTTGATATATGCATTCAGTTTTTCATAGATTCAATTCACTTCCATGGCTGATAGAAAATTGTGATAGTTACAATATTACAATATTACAATATTGCATATAATTTGAAGTACACGTTTTATTTTACACTCAGTTTGGAATACTAGATAATGACAACTGTAGCTTTTATGAGCTGGGAGGAACAGCAGAATGCACGTTTATTATTCTAGTCTGTGTGAGATTTTGGATTTTTAACGTAGTTTTAGCAATGTTTCAGTCATATCGCTACGACGTCTGCAGTGTGGCAGTTTTATAGTAATGTCTAGCACTGGTGCATCATACCGCAGACATGTATCATGAAATCCCACCCAGTCGCATTATCCTAATACCAGGATGACCAGTCCTAACTAACCTTTTAATGTTGAGCGCCTTGCGAAGCAACTGTTAGTACTATTTTATAACACTTTGGTATGGCTCGACAGTGTAGTAAAAAAAATCACTCATTGAGAAGGAAGTTGATGTGCCCTAATTTCTAACTGTAGAGTTAATTATCTTGATTAACATAGACACTTTTACCTATGTATATTACAGTTTGATATATCCTTTTTACCTATGTATATTTCAGTTTGATATATCATTTTTGCCTATGTATATTACAGTTTGATATATCCTTTTTACCTATGTATATTACAGTTTGATATATCCTTTTTACCTATGTATATTACAGTTTGATATATCATTTTTACCTATGTATATTACAGTTTGATATATCATTTTTACCTATGTATATTACAGTTTGATATATCCTTTTTACCTATGTATATTACAGTTTGACATATCATTTTTACCTATGTATATTACAGTTTGATATATCCTTTTTACCTATGTATATTACAGTTTGATATATCATTTTTACCTATGTATATTGCAGTTTGATATATCATTTTTACCTATGTATATTACAGTTTGATATATCCTTTTTTACCTATGTATATTACAGTTTGATATATCATTTTTACCTATGTATATTACAGTTTGATATATCCATTTTGTGTTTCGTTGTTTGTGTTACTGTTTCCATTTCCGTTTCATATCCACATCACTGTATTTTAAATTGTTGGGCATGGTTTTATCAGCTGAAAGGAATGACGGTGACAATATTCGAAGTTTAACCTTCGGAATAGTGTTAGCTTCTCACTGATATGCATGACATTATACAGCCTCGAAATGGCTCAAAAATACTTGGGCAGAGTGGAAACCGGTTTCATTCTGCGTTATTTTTTTTAAAACCCCGTTCTTCTTGTAAAACAGTGTTCATATTCAGGGAGATACGGTAGTGCATTGACCGCTGTGTATACTGAACGATATCACAAGGAGAATAGACTATTGTATTTTTTTATTGGAAAAATACATTTAACAAAAACTATGGGCATGTACCTTGCATAGAATTAGTACCTAAAATACTATAGTCACTCGTTTTGTGATCTGTTTATATTTCGATGTATATTCGCGTGATGTACCAGGTTAGAAGTTTGTATACAGTATAGGTAATTGACCTGCTCGGTATTTTCTGCTCACAAGTAGACCGACGAAATAACAGTTCATGGCTCGGTCATTGAACTCTCGAGCATTGAACTCTCGGTTCTGTCCCTTGCAGTTTTGGATCAGCAAAAAGTGTGTATTGATTTACAAGACTACATGACGATGTTTACAAACATAAATGAATGATTACCATGGTGTGAATACAATAAACATGGTATCGTGTGAGTCGAAACAATCATGGGGGGTGGGGGTAGGGATTCGGGAATATCGTTTAGCTAGAGTGTACATAACTAGGCAAAGGGGTGGGGCAGGGAGTCATTGACATATCAGGTTTTTCTAGTGAATTTTCATTTGACAATGACCTATTTCAGAAAAAGGAGGATAATTCTGCATCGAAAGATAAAAAAAAAATAATGATTTTTTTTTATAGAAAACATGCATTTGTTATTTTGACAGATGCAAGCAAGTAAATGCAATTCCTTATCAAATGGTGGTTTTTAAACTGAACCCACAATGCCATCAACCCCTCTTTTTACATTCATTTGTGATAGGAAAGAACTGTTCTGAATATATTCCTGTGACAAGGCAGCTAAAACAATCAGTATGTGCCTTATGCACTAATAAAGTTCACTAGTACTGTAACAAATTAGCATACTTTTCATCACCCCTCAAACATCTCGGCTTGTTCATTAGCAACCCGAGTTACGCATTTGATCTCCAATGCTAGTCTAACTGTGACAGGCAGTCACCGAACAAGCCAACCCATTAACAAGGCTAACTCAGTGTAAATCTAAACTACATTACAGATGTAGCTTCTGTGTGAATTTATAAATGCTAGGCTTATAATAAAATCGGTTCATGCCTTCTTGCTTGACAATTAGGGAGCTGTCATAATAGAGGTGTCAAAATACGAAACTATCCAATGAGACCTAACGAAACAATGATTACTTAAAACATTATAGTTTCGGAGTCAGAACCGGTGAGTACTAGAGAAAAGTGATTCCCGATGAATCAAATCGTTGACAAAATAAAATCCGCCTTTTCATCATCTCCTGTGAAACAGCAATGGTGTGACATATGAAGAAATATCCAGCTAACTTGAAAGTATTAGGTAGTGTGTCACATACATTCTAATTGCTTAAGTAAAACATAAAGCTTATATGACGCAGTCGGTTGATACTAATAAAGTGAAACCGTTGTTTGATAATTAATTGTAGCAGATGGCGAGGATTGAACTCAGGCGAAAAAACTCAATACGATTTCAGCGAAGTTTTAGATTTTGTCTTGGATTAATTTAAATTATTTATGGTGGTGTTATATTTTGTATGCTGATAAAGAAATAGCTTGTCTAGCTAATTTAAAAATCCAGCTAATTATATCGCTAATTATACTGCTAATTATACTGCTAATTATACAAGGCGACAAGGTTACTTTGATTTGGTTAGTTAACTGTTGCAGACTACCATGACCACCATCTTCTTAATTCTTTGACAAACTTTGAGATAGATTTGCTGATATCGGACATTATTTTAACTCTGAATAAAAATTCAGAGACGTAGCGGGGGGGAGGGGGGCAGTGGTGTACATACATTCACGGGCGCCAACCTAGTGGGGGCGCCAAAATGGACTTTAAAATAGGTTGGATGTGGAAATTTTGCTGCAAATATGCAACTATGCATTAGTTTTTTCTTGTGTTTAATAGTCGTTGGCGTTACATTGAGTGATGATGATTTTATTGATGAAAATAATTGGTTTCAGAGTTGGGCGGGGGAGGGGGAGGGAGACGTAAAATGAATATTGTTCCGGGCTCCAAACACTCTAGCTACGCCTCTAGAATATTTAGCGTATAATGTTTAATAAATCTGTATTTGTAACTTATATCGCATATTGTTTATGGGTTTATTAAACCTAGGTTGTATTATATTATTTTTAAAAGATTATTAATATAAAAATAGTACAACTTTATTCAAGCTTACTCGAGTTTGTGTCCGTTACATAGTTCTTTAATATTTCTTCAATCAGCGTTATTAGTCAAAGTAAGTTTTATCAAATGAACATAAACTGATTATCAATATATACAAAAATGTCAAATTTATTAATTTTAGCTATATGACTAACGCGTAAACCTTGCGTAAATTATGTTGCTATTTTATATGAAGTAAATAACATAGTAGAATAAACACCATGAAGGGTCCATGTGAATTAAGCTTTAAATTAGCGCAGAAAACATGTTACAAAGATGTCGCACTAGATCAATAATCTATTAAAACATGAACACTATTACTAGTTCAGGCAATCCAGTAAAGTCATAGGATGTCGTTAGACAAGACAGTTTGTCCAGGGGACTTTGCTGTCCATCTTAAATCGCTATGCAAAAAGCTAATATATTTAACATGTAAGTGAATCTTCTAATAACTCAATAATAATAACGATATTAATAATAATAATAATAATAATAATAATAATAATAATAATAATAATAATAATAATAATAATAATAATGTTACACGCACAGGGGTATTCACTTGACCGAGCGGTGTCAAACCCTGGCGCGAGTCACGCTGGAAGTCATATGTTCTCCCCAAATTTCCAAAGACTTCCATACAACTTGAGTTGTAATTTGGAAAGAGAGACGTGTCTGCTATATTTAATAACCTTTGCTCTAATCAATTGGCGACCCAGATGAGACAACTTGCCCAAACGTCCATTAACTGCACCTTTGCATGGTTTTTCTTCATTATCATCCGTTTTCCGTACCGATAGCTTGTCATGCCATAGAAATTACACCAGTATTCCCTTACTAACTGGGAAATATTTAACTGCGCGACCCTAGGCCAGTCAATCCTCATAATTTCCGGCGTATCACGCTCATTTACATACGCCCATTTTCCACTATGGATACATAAACGGTACCTACCAAGTTCCAACTTATTGATTCCATTATATTCCCCCCATAAATACTGCCATTTCAATCACAACACTTTTATACACCGCGGCATTTTAATATGGACTATGTTCCAGGGACAGTCATTCGGCTTGTGCCTAAATTCACTACTAACGACCCCAGCATGGTTTAAATTCATTAACACTCGGCTCTGTGATGTTTGCTCCTACCAACTGGCTAACTATCTCGGGCTAGTAATGTTTCCATGGCACCGAAGACCAAATACTCACACAAATTAAAAACGGGATGCTGTCAAATACACATACTCCAAATGTATTACAATAATAATAATAATAATAATAATAATAATAATAATAATAATAATAATAATAATGATAAAGATGATGATGATACTACTACATCAACTGCTGCTGCTATTACTACTAATAATAATAAAAATGACGATGATGATGGAGATGATGACTACTACGATTGCTGCTACTACTACTAATAATAATATTAATGATGATGATGATGATGATGATGATGATGATGACCACTACTACCAATGATAATAATACTGTAAATAGTAATGTTAATAATAATAATAATAATAATAATAATAATAATAATAATAATAATAATAATAATAATACTGAAAATAAAAATAATAATAATAAGAATAACAACAACAACAATAATACTGAAAATAAAAATAAAAATAATAATAATAATAATACTGAAAATAATAATAATAATAATAATAATAACAATAACGATGAAAATAAAAATAAAAATGATAATAATAATAATATAATAATATAATTAATAATAATAATAATATAATAAATAATAATAATAATAATAATAATAATACTGAAAATAAAAAGAAATACTAATAATAAAAATAATACTGAAAATGAAAATATAATACTAATAATAATAATAACAATAATAATGAAAATAATAATAATAATAATACTGAAAATAAAAATACTACTACTACTACTACTACTACTACTACTAATAATAATAATAATAATAACAATAATAATGAAAATAATAATAATAATAACATCAACAACAATAATAATAATAATAATAATAATAATAATAATAATAATAATAATAATTTTAATGATGATGATGTTGATGATGATGATGATGGTGATGATGACGACGACGACGACGATGATGATGATTCTACTGCTCCTACTACTACTAATAATGATAATGCTACTGCAACTACTACTAATAATAATGATAATTGTGGTGCGTGGGTTATTATTCCGCCACTGTGGTAAGTGTGCTATGGTTGGGATGGGGTGCTTCCAATATTTTATTTAAATTCTTATCGCAGTCCCGCATATGCTCGATTTTGGTTGGAAGTTAAATTAGTGAAAGATATATATCTAATGCTCCAAGCCCCCAATCAGCAGTACCGACGGATAAATGATTGAATATATAATAAAATGAAATTCAACGAGTAACAATTTAATAATAATTCAATAGTCAAGTACTTTGAATTTCCCAAATACTCTCCTTCCGCTTGATCCTGTGATAGCCTATTTGCATCACTTGATTAGTAGTGTGAGATAACTGTCCACCTGTCCTTGTACTCTTCTCATCTGTGTATTCTTCTCTCCTAATACTCCAATTCCTAATCCGCTTCCACCCGATTTTCCCCAAATTCCTTCTCTTCTCGACTTCTCTGTATTTCTCATCCTTCTCCACTTTCTCCTCATGGACTCGTTTGCCTCATAATCCACCTCCTATACTCACTCCACCGACTAGACTTGACGACTCCGACTGCTAGGCTAGTCTCACTTCCGTCTCCCCTCTTAGAGACTCGGGAGCTTCCTGTGAAAACACAATGACGGTACGATATTTTCTTTAGCCCTCTCTCACACTACGAGGGGGGATAATGGAGAAATCCTACCTTCATTATATGCAAATGTGTCCTCTAAAAACGATGGTTTTGATTGGTTGTACAATACAGTCCTCAGAAACAATCCCATAAACCACCAATTCTACTTCCTGCTTCCGCTTGAACCAAAATTCGTGCAAACGCCTTTCAAATTTGAGCGATAACTATTAATAATTGCTGCATCTTAGTTACCATATTCTCGATTCATATATATTTAAAAATTGTAAACATATATGTAATTATAATTAATCACGATTTGATTTATTTTACAGTTTATCATAGTGTGCAAATTTAACAAACTAGTTTTCATTTTGTCAGACATTTCGCCGTACTTTATTGACAAAACGTCAGACTGCTATGGTTTAGACCATAGTCACGTTACCAACTGCCGGACCAATTTGAATTTTCGTTTAAGTCCTTTTAAGTTTTATCAATTTGACTTTATTTTCTATTTTTTGTGAATATTGGCTGAATTTATTTGATATTGTACATGCATTGCTAAGTTTTTTTGTTCATTTATATGTATTAGTGTTTAAATTTGATTACTACTTAAGTAAGAAGTTTAGTTTTCATATTCACATACTAGTTAAGGTATTGGAACTGATAGCGTGAAGAATATACTAGAAAGTATTTTATTAGTTATATTCATTTGATACGTTTTTACCCCAATATAGTAGTTTCTTTTCTGAAGTGTTTATGATTACCTTCCATTTTATTACACTTGATCTGGTGTTTTCCATTTTATTACACTTGATCTGGTGTTTTCCATTTTATTACTCTTGATCTGGTGTGAAAAGTATAATTTAGTGTTTATGTAATTTATATTTTCTTTTTAGAAAGACAGTTACTTCTTTTAAATAGTGGATATTCATTGTATATTTTGCATAGCTGCCGCATACTTGTCAGAATGTCGAGGAGCATTTTCGTTGCAGGTGATTCCAATTTGAAGCAACTCAGTTGTCTTCTGAATCTTCCCATCTTATTCCTGTTGACTATTCCTGGTGCGAAATTGGTTTGAGATGTCACCAATTTTAAATCCAAAGTGTTAGATGTTGTCTGAGCCCAAAAGTCTGACCTGCTAATTCTTCACATAGGTTCGAATGATGTTGGAAAAGATGTTAGCATATTTACAAGGTATTTTTGCTTGTAAATTTGACTTTGAAAACATTTATTATTTGTGCCCAATATTTGCAGCATAACTATTATAAATTTCTATTGTATATTTAATTTATTATATTGATCTTGCAGAGTACAACTGGCTAGTGATGAATTCCAAATATTCTCTCTAATTATAATATGACCAGCATAATTTTCAATAACAAATTTACATGATTAGCATCCATATTGACTACTCGTCATACAGTCTAAGACATTGACCCTGATATTTATGTTTTGGGGTCGAGGTTTTATTGCCTAATTAATTGTGCTAGTGTAGCATGTTTTGATGTCACCTAGCATCATATTGAGAAGTCATATTTCAGAAATATCTCAAACTTTATGCAGCCCGTATTGATGCTTTTCTACAATTTAAAATCACAATGATTTAGCGAGATTTTTCTTACTCTGATGCCTTTTTTCTAATAAATTAAAATTCTCACACAATCATGTGGACCTGATTTCAAGTTATGTTGGCTTATATTTCATTTGCCTGAAATGTGATTTATGCTGGGAATGCCATAATCAGATTAAGTTGAAGTATGTTCTTTAACAAAATGAATAAAAACATAAAAGTATTGAAGAAAGTGTTTCAGTAGCTTCATTTAATTCAAGATTCTTGTCACAATTTTAACTGATTTTGGTATTCTCAGCTTCCAGCAATCTACATTTATTAACTAATAATCCACCAAATGCCACAAATAAACAGGCCTAACATCAGAAGGAGGGTAACATTAATTAGGTAATACATATTGCACTTTATGACAATACAATTTTTACATTGCTACTATAAAAATGAAGTGTGTGGATTGTTCCGAAATCTTTCCATATGATGTCAAAATGGGATATTTATTTTTGCTTAGAGCTTGAGAGTTTAACAAAATAACCCTGGTAGCAGATGTTTTTAAATTTCAAATCATTTTCTTTATATATCCCAAATGGCAGCAGTTACTATGGTGGTGAATTTCTGAAATTTTCACAGTTTTATTAGTTATGTTTTGTTTGCATTTTAGTTGTTACAGAGACTTTATTCGTCAGCTGCTGGAAATGAATCCCACGATGCTGGTCACTGTTTGTGGAATTCTGCCTCGAACCACCAGTAACTTTAAATCTTTTCATTGGAACTCTACTGTTTTACCAGACTTACAAAGAGGATGTGCTGCACTAAATTATGTCATTATGAGCTTAAGCCGAGAATGTGATAAGTGCCATTTTATTGACTTTATCCCATTGTTTGATTGAAGTATGCATTTGGCACGTGATGGACTCCATGTAAATATAAATGGTGCATATGTATTGAAAACAGTATAGGAGTCATTTGTTGTTAGTTTGGACATGGAGCAGATAAACAGCGCTGCAAAAATTGTTATCCTTGGACCTTGTCGATACCCGTATGTCTTATGCAGATGTAGTGAAGCAGTTTCCACCCAGAGATAAAGTTAAGTCGATGGATTACAAGGATAAGGTGACTAACATAAATTATAGTATTTACATAAAATCTAAACTTGCTTTAACATGAATAAGGTCACATATTCACATCAGTCTATATTTGGTAAATGATTTTGGTATTACAGCAATATGTCCATGTTAAATCATAATGTTCTGCCCCTATTTGTTTTTAGAAAATGTCAACTTCATGTTTGTTATTTTTAAATTGACAGGTAAAATTATTAATGTGCTTATTATATACTTAAGAGTAATTGGACTGACCAAAGAACAGATTTTTTTGGTTACATATATTGTTAATGTTTTATAATTATTTCATTTAAGGAGAGCTGCATTTTTAGCAAAAAGCCATTTATTCCCAAATTCAGGAGGTATACACGATACAGAGTACCTGTTTCAACACGAGTTTAAAAGGTATGAGCATATTGTATTAGATAGAGATAAAGATAAACTGAAAAATGTCTCATCTAAAGTAAGAAATTATACTAAAGTCTCCCCTGCCCCCACCCCCCACCCCCCACATTCTTATCCCTATTTTCTCGAGTCTGTTCGTCACATTTTCACATTATGGCCATAAATCTGTAAAGCTTGATATTTTTTCAATAAAATTTGGGTCAGTTAATCGTCTTGACCCGGCCACAACGTCTTTTGAATAAATAACTTCTGTCTTGAATTATATGTTGTATAATTTATTTATATTGTCCTAGTGGTGTCATATACCAGTTTCAGCTACATGTTCCACTTTATGGTTTTGAGTCAAAGGTTAGGTTAGGCCTACGTCAAGCTTATCCAGGCTGCAACTTTTTAATGATATCTGGGTTTTCACAAAGATTTCATAGAATAATTTATATGAAACGTGAATCATATGATCATGTGTCATATCTACATCCACCCATAAATTGTGAAAGTCGTTGACACATCTATTGTTCATAGATCAAAACTCTTATACTATAGCTTTATCTATGCAGTAACTTTCTTTGCCATAACTATCTAATGCCTAATATTTTTTCACTAATATTTTAGCTGAATTGTTTCAGTCAAACTGCTTTTTGTTGGGGGTGAAAGGTTGAATCAGTTATACCACATGTACAGGCTGGAATTGTTATAAGAATTCTGATTTTTCACATATACAGTGATGTTGGTTATATAAACTCACACACAGAAAGCTTGGAATGTCTAGGTATGGTTCAAGGGTTGAAATAGACATAATGTAGCTTTTGTCTTGTTTCAGAGTTTGAAAGTCTTGTTAAATTTTAAAAATAGTTTGAGGAATTGTTCATATGAATCCGATGCTGTCAAGTCCACTCACACTCCAAAAAATGAATGTCAGTTTCTCATAGTTGGTTCCAGTGATGTGACTTTCAGCCTTAACCATCTCACAGTGTGTTAAAATGGCATTAAACATCAGTTCCATCACCATCACACCATTTGAACATCAAACAAGTGGGTGTGGGAAGAGACATTTTTAATTCTTATTAAATCTGAAAATATTTATAAATAAATTTCATGATTATTGTTAGTCTATTTTCCAAAATGTACATAGCTCGCTTGTTTCATAAGTTAGGTTTTACAGCTCAGGCAGATATATCATTCACAAGAAAAAGATATAAATTTTCTCATTCTGACATGCATCACTTTTATCTCTGCATTATATTTTTTTTAATTTCAATAAAAATGAAACTCTTTTCAGTCTCATAGAACTAGAGTTTGTTCTCAGAAAAGGTTTGTTTTTCTCATGTTTTTATTATGTTGATTCCCTTTTTGATATTTTATTTCTGTTAATTTTTTACATTTTCAACTAAAATGATTAAAGGTGGATAAATTGTAAGCCAATTGTCAGGTTATATTATATCATTAATCATGTTGGAAAAGCAGAAATATTTCACATTTAAATACAGAAGATTTCTTATTTACATAACAAGTTTTATTTTTAAAATCCTATGATTCAATAAGTACCATCGTTATTCTAATTGAGTTATAAGACCAGAAATTTACCTCTGATGTTGTATCTGATTTGTATTGCAATCACATTTCAGTAAATGTATATTAGCCCACTGTCATGATAATGAGACACAATATGTCTTTGGCATGGTTTTGACATCACTATATACCATAGATGCACAAGCACTGGCCAGTGGGCCTAATCTGGCATGTGAACAGTAATAATATTAAAGAAATTTGTTTTCAGCCCTCGATTGGTCTTAGAAAATGCAATTTGGTCTTTGGCCAAAACCGGTTTTACACCCTGGCTATAGTCTGTGACAAGGAAACCTTATAGTTATGCAACTGATAAAGTGTTAAAGCTTCATTAAAAATCCAATAAAACTAATTAAAATCTTTCTCAGATGACTCCAGTTGCTCTTTATCAATTATTATACAAATGATGACTTAAATCATGCCACATTATAAAGTTAATGCGATCTCTGAATGTGGATGTTAATTTACAGTACAATTATCCTTGTCACAATGTGCATGTTAATTTACCATTAAATTATCCTTTCATCAGCACATAATGAAATCATGCAGTGTGGCATATCTTTATTCACAGTACTAAAGCTCATTATGTTCACTACCTTCTATATTGTTATTTTTTTTATAAAATTACTATTTATTATTCAGTCATAACAAAATGTGTTGATTATGGACCAGACTGGTTTCTTTTTCTTTCCATTCATATTACTAATGCACATACTTCAGAAATGAAATTTGTTATATTGTTAATAACAATATTTGTTTTAATTTTTAAAATAATTCCCCTGGCCTGGAGAAGTAAAAAAACACTAAAAAGAATATATACAACACTCATGCAATGAGAATGTTCAATTTCTTTAAAAGGTATTAAAATTGTATTGGGGTTTCATGTGGGTATTTATGACAGCCAGTGTCTTTCAAAATTTGTGATTAGTTAACTTTTCAATTATTGTTATAATTTCTAACCTAAATGCATTTGTTTTTAATTCATTTGTACATTAAATATTCAAACAATGTTGTTTACTGCTTTAATAATTGTTTTATATTTTGCCATATATATGAAACATAAAAATTACAATATTTGGCATTCTAAAATATAGAGGATTGGTACTGTACATTTAATCAATTATGTAAGGTCATGTCTGCTATATTTTCCAATTATAGAGATTATGATCAATCCTGCAGCTTAGTTAAAAAATATGTTAATATATTCTGCATGTCTATTTATAGATGATAATACTGAATCTGTTTACTTATACAAGAGCAAAATTTTCACACTGATTATATATTTGATTCTAGTTTATTCCATGTGCATGTGTTCATTAATACATACATTATGGGTGTGTCGATTGGAACCTGTGTAAAAGCAGCTTCAGTTTACATACTTTGTTATAGTTGTTAGTATTTAATATTGTTATTTTTCTTGTCTTTCTTTTCCCTTTTCCAAGTGATATGTTTTTTTACTTGAGCAGGAAAATAATCATCAGTTATGCTATTGTTTGATGATAGTGATTTACTGATATCTGTACAGCTGCGTTGCTACATTATGATTAATAAATCATCTGAGAATTGTTAACTGGTAGTGCTTGTGTACTGAACATATATACCATCATTGATTAAGAATGGCCTATTCATTTCTTTTTGTGGAAAACTGACATTGCCAGCAATATGAATCTATCTTAATTTTTTATATAAACTGCATATTTGCTAAATGGTAATAATAATTGAAATTACATTTTTATGCATCTTTATTTCACAATAATATTTTATATTAGATTGAATATTCTTCATCAGATTCCACCCCTTACAGCCAATGTATGTAGCCATCATTATAATATTGTTCGCATATTCTTATTTTTCTTTCAAAAAAATTCTCTTGAAAAACATGTACGTATTTGTACATTTATAATTCGAGTGACGCATTTGCCAGGTCTTTTATTTAACTGTATCAGGTGTCCTTTTTTATGTGTCAAGAGTTATTGCTGATACTTTGATAAATTTGTTTCCATTAATTTTTTTTTCAGGAAAATAACCATTGAAATGTTTTTGATGATATATACAGTTTATGCAGATTAGAGCAGCATGAGATAATAGTGCATGTTGCTGTACTATTACCACCAACAACTATTCATAACATATACAAGGTAATTGTTTAGTATTAAGGTATAAATGTTAATTATCAAAGTATCAATGTTTTAGTCTGAAAAAAGTTAATGGATAAAAGACCGGTGCTGTTTGCGGTATTATAGTTCGTTATAGAAACTACAGTGAAAGTAATGACTTTGGAAATTTCCTTTTTTAAACAATATATGATAATGTAATTAACAAGGTATTTATATTATAAATTTCAGAGCAAATGATGATATAAGCAACTTTGCATATTACTGTGTTAATGATAACATTTGTTGTTTTCAAATTTGCTTGATTTTGTGCCATCAAATAAAGTTTAACTTTTTAAGGATCGACATATTCATGCTGCCTGTACACACCAGAAACCGAAATTGAAAAGATTCATCCAGAAAATAATCCCAGCAAAGGTAAGTATAAAATACTATACAATTTGTTTTCTTATTTGATCATTTGTGGCTACTGTTTTCACATTTGACCAGTAAAGAAGAAATCTGATCTTGAGATTTTTTATATATATTTTTGAATCACTTTTCTTTAATAATAATGAATACTAAGCTATTAAAAAGTGCAGCATTGAGCATTGTTAACATTTAAGTGCTTTTCTATTTTCCTAAAACACTATTACTGTTGAAATATTTTTATTTTTTTAGGTATTCTGCTGTCCTGAGTGCCGTGTGAAATGCACTAAGGAAGACTATCTTTTGAACCATTACTTGAGCAGACATGTTCCTCATAGAAAGAAAATGGAGGAGATCATATGTATGTTTCTTTAAGTAGTTATTGCCAAATTATTATTAAATTTTTAAAAAATTAACCCAGTTAATTTGCTTATTCTTGGTGAAATAGATGCATTACAATTATATTTTGTTATATATTTGGTGCTTTTGACCTGTAAATTCTGCGATATGAAGTTGATTGTTTTTCATTTTCCAGCATAGATACAGAGATATTGTTTTATTCCTTAATTATTACTTAGCTTTTGGTTTCCTCTTTGTAAGCCTTTTCTTTAATCAAATCTAAAACATTTGTTCCTTTCCAGATAAGGATGCTTCATTCAAACCAAACCATATGAAGGCATGATATATATATTAGTTTCTGCTTAACTACAATTCAGAACTTAATAATTTTAATTATGTTTACCAAAATTATATTTTGGCTTCTTGTGTTAAGGCAGCCATCACTTGTTTTGAATGAGGACAACGTATACTACTTTGTTTGTTTAGTTTGTTCCAGAAATACTTACACAACTAATTCATGGTGTACATTTTTTAATTAATGCATATGATTCATGATTGGTTATTTGCGCGCACACCCACACACACACACACACACACACACACACACACACACATAGTTTCTTCAACATGACATATAAAGTTGACTTAAATAAAATTATTTCTGAAAAAACTTAATACAATCCATGTTATATTTCAATGTTCCTATAATAATATCTTGAAAAGATATCAATTTTTTTTTTTGATGATAATAATTCTAGCATAAATTAAAATTTATCTTCCAACAGAATCAGGGTACAATTTTCATATTTGTTGATATCTGTATATGTATAGCTATTTAATACTTCTGGTGTCCTATTTATGAAATGCTCAACAACCCTCAATCATTGGCTTTATAATGAATTTACCCTTTTACGGGATGAGTTATATACTTGTAAAGCATCCAGTCACATAAATTCCATAATTGATAGTGATTTTATTGCATTGGATGTTCCTGAAATGCAGTTATTTGGTAAATATACATTTCAGTATTACAGTTATGTATCTGGTCTGTTTACTATTTTCATCTCTCTCACTTTCTGTGTGTGTCCATGTGTATATATATATATATATATATATATATATATATATATATATATATATATATATATATGAATGGCCATGACATCACTTTCATCATTTTTATCATCAAAGCATGCTACATGTACTGAATCAATGCTCCTACCATAAATCTTTATAAAAAATGACAAATGTGAAGAAAGAGGTAAGCAGTTTAGATTCTGTTCATGTAAATTATTTAGTGTGTAACTATTCATCATTTAATATATCCATAGTTGTTTACAAGTCTTTGATTCAGATCTTTTTTTGCATTACAGAAAGTGAAACAAATCTAACGAAGCGTTTTGATACTTTAAGAAATATTGTAATATAATTAATAGCAGCAAGATAACTCATTTGTGAAAAAACAATAATTAAAACGAACACTTAATAGTTTGCAATTTAAAATGTACCTGTTAAAAAAAATTGATCTATCACCACTTGTCAATCATGCCTATCAAATTAACCAATCAGCGAGTGTAAGTTATACACACCTACAGGCATTGCTTTTGTCCAACATTTTCCTCTGACAAGCAGCATGTGGCAATAATGAATAGATTATGATAAGTATTTACAAAGTTTGCAATGATTGGTTGATTTCTACATAGATTAGGGTGAAAATAAAGAATGTATACGGTATCCTAGTCGGACCCAAAGTGGATGCACATTATGACAATAGTAACTGCAACAACACAATGGGCTTAACAAAACGTAATGATACTAATTCACATAAAACTGGCCGATGTATGCAAAACAAAAGAACATTCTTCAGCAGATACACTGAAGAATTCAACATTAACAAAATATAAAAACACTTGCAAATAAGAAAACATGGTTTACCTTATCTCATGCAAAATGTACAGTAGTAAGTATAAGGAAACACAAAAACTTAACGTAAGAATAAACCTTCATCTTTCTGATTAACATTCCCTAAAAAATAGACTTTAGTCTGGTAGATTTCGCTTTGCCTTTGATGATGCAGTCGTTCTGGATTTGGCCAATGCCATTACTGTTCAAATGAACAAATGAAAGAAAAAGAATATATTACATTAGATGTCTATAAATCTTGCATACTATTCGTCAAAACAAAAAGGAATAACAACATACACATAATACATAAAATTGTTTATGAAACATATTAGATCATATTCTTTACATTGGAGTCCACTTTAAGTCAGTACTCAGAAATAAGTCCCTACATTTCTTTACAAAATAACCCCTCATACTGGCACAACACTATAATCATATTTTTTGGACTGTTGACTGAAGGATTTTCAGCTGGTCTTTGCAACAGTGTCACTTTGTTATAATTGAAAATGTAACTATCAATATGAAAAATCGGTGTTAAACAGCAACTAATATTTAGTAGATTTTATCAGGTTAAAAAGTGTAATAGTCAAAAATCTGAAAGTGACTAAATTTATGATTTCAACCAATCGAACTGGATTACTGGAATATTTTCAGGCTTGTCATCACTTGGAATGACAAAATGACAGATTTCAATTTTTATCACCAGCTTTGACATCATCGAAATCATGAACATCAACAGTTCTTTTCCTGAGTGACAACTATTGTAAGCTGTGTATAATCATGTGACATTTCATGCTGAACTGTAAATGGTACGGCTTCACAAATTCTCATGAGGCATCAGGGTCTGGATTGCATAATATGTCAGATCATGAGATATCCCAACCGGTCCTGTCAGAAAATGAAGAATAAATATGTCTTCCACAATGTGCACCATGGGCAAGAACACTACAAGGTAATCACACTTCATAACTTGAAGTAGTAACTGGCTCTGCTTGACTTAGCATAGGAGCCACTTTGCATTTAACTCATCTGCTGTTATGATTCTGACTTGACTGGCTCAACATCGCTAAATAAACATCAGTTATCAAGGGATTTTGACAACTGCAGCTGCAGAAAATGCTTATTAACAGTCACCCTGCTGCTAATGCTTTTTCAAAACACTTCACCCTCACTCCATGTATACATACTTTATGGATGACCCATTAGTTTAGGAGAAAAAACATATATGACAGAATGAATTAGACAGGTCAGTATCACAAGCTTTATATAAATCATTATATAATAATGGTAAATGTAAATTTATATGGACATGTTATTTCAGAGGTCTCTGAAATGCTTAATCACGTGTATTTGGACGCCGATGTTTTATCTTGGATGTAATAGGAGGGCGGCAACAATCAAAGACTTGCATGTCATGCTTCAGCCACCTGCTTAGTAGGTAAATGTATTGATTCATTAGCTGTGTTGATATTTACATTGACATAATTTAGTGGCTGAAAGATCCATTGATATACAGGTTGCCATTATAAGAGTACATTAAAAATAAACACGATGCAATAGCTGGGGGACAGGTTCAAAGGCTCTAACTGGTGGCTGGATGGAACAATGTATTGATATTTACTGTGAATGAATTCAGAGGCAGAAAGAACCAGAGATGTAAATGTGGTCATTTATAAGAGTACATCAAATAAATAAATTTATATTTTATTATTGTCTTAATTTCTGAACAAAGTAGAATAAGCAGTGCATGTGACCTCGGAATCAATACATGCTGAGACTTAAACAAAATACCATTCACAAATTTGGATAAGTATTTTGGGGTTAAACAGCAAACTGACAAAGACTGTAAAGAGATTCAGAAGAGAACTCAAGTTCATAGTCTAGAACTGATAGTTCAGATGACACAGTATCTAAATGTATGAAAGTGCTTGGAATAAGACATTCTTTGGACTGATAAAGTGTGTGTGTGTTTTATAGTGATGTCTTGCACTGGCGCATCATGCTGCAGACATGTAACATGATGTCCCACGCAGTCATATGATCCTGACATGACACTAGGCTGACCATTCCTAACACAAACCTCTTAATGCTGACCGCCAAGCGAGGCAGCTGTTAGTACCATTTTTGTAAGTCTTTGGTATGACTTGACCGGGGATCGAACCCACGACCTACCGCATCCGAGATGGACTCTCTAAACACTAGGCCACTGGGGCGACGGGGGGAAGATGATGCTACATGTCTGCAGCATGATGCCCCAGTGCTAGACATCACTATAAACTGCCACACTGCAGACATCATAGTGATAGGACTGAACAATTATTACAACTACGTTAAACACACACAGTCGCACATACTCGTTTTCCAGAAATCCACTGGCAAAGAAGAACTAGTATCTTACGGTCATGTAGTGCATATAAAATATGTACATGATAGGTGGCGCTATGCAAAAAACATTAAATTTTCGAGATATTAAACCCGCGATATCGTAGGAAGAAATGTAACTGCAAGAACCAAACTAAAAGTAAATAAATTCTTACTAACAGTTTCATATAACAGTACTAAACATTAATAAAACAATGCTATCGTATTACCAATTCACGAAAACTGATAACGGTAACAGTCTGGCGTATATAATATTGGTTTAAATTCCATTTTAATTTCAAAACTTATTTAATAAAATATAAACTTTTACCGTTTAATGAATTCAAAGCTACATTTTAAACAATAATAATAATAATAATAATAATAATAATAATAATAATAATAATAATAATAATAATAATATTTGAGAAATTGAGACAATCCACGAGAATTGATAGCGCGAACAATGGTGTTGTCAATTGAATTAGTAGTTCAATATTGTAATAGTAAACAATATAAAATGTAATTATCAGCGCTTAAATAAAACGTGAAATGAAATAATAGTAATGGTTAAAGTATATATATGCCACCAGCCAGATAACACAATACTATATTTCTAGCAGAACAAGTCTCAATGGCAAAAGGAACTAGGTTGTTTTCTTTAAAACAACAATGTAGAATGAAAACCTTCGTTTGTACCAAACTCATTTGCATATTTGCATATATGAATATTTAATGACTGGCAGGATTTCTCCGTTATCGCAAGTGATATCATCAAAATCATGAACCATAACAGTTCTTTTCTCGGGTGACAATTTTTGTACGGTGTGTGCGATCATGTGACATTTCATGATGGCTTAGGATGAGTAATTAATTTAAGACACGCTTCTGAATCTCACGCTTATAAAAGTAAAGAACAATACATGTCTAAAAGGCAATCCATGTGTCTATCCCAGCCACTTTGCATCTAACTCATCTTCTAGTTATGTTTCTGACTTGACTAGTCTTCATAAACATCACAGTTATCAAGGAATATTGACACCTATCGCTGCAGAACATACTTAGCAGTTACCCTGCCACATATACAGGCTACTGCTTTTTGAATTTTCTTTCAACACATCCCACCTCCACTCAATGAATACATACTTTATGCTCGACCTATTAGTATCACAGAAAAAATAAAGTGACAGAATTAACTAATCATATCATTATCACAAGATTTACCAGTACATATATTTTATAATATACAGGTGACTGCTCTGGTGGCCTAGTGGTTAGAGCATCCGCCTCGGATGTGGAAGGTCGTGGATTCAAACCACAACTGAGTCATATCAAAGACTTCAAAAAATGGTAATAACAGCTGCCTTGCTTGGTGCTCATTATCAAGCGGTTAGTGTTAGGACTGGTCGGCCTGGTGTCAAAATAATGTGCCTGGGTGGAAGATGATGCTGCATGTCTGGGGAATGATAAACCAGTGCTAGACATCACTATAAACTGCCACATTGCAGACATCGTAGCGATATGACTGAAAAATTGTTAAATCGTGAAAGGGGAGTTACTCTGATATTGCAATAAGGCCAACAACAAAAAAATAATCTGATAATGGCATATAGTTGTATTAATGTTAGAAATTTAATGTATCATTGTGTTGCACAAAGTGTAATCAACTTGAAAAATGGATGCTACTTCTATGGCACTCATTATGCCACCTGTGGCCTACAGCAACAGAAACTTATAAGAAAGAAATAAAGAAATGCATTTGTAAATAACCACCCACAATGACTGGAGTTGCTCTGTGATTGTTGCTGAGAATGAACAATCAATATGAGGATGAAAGTACATATCAACCTAAGACTGTTTGAACAACAACCGGTGTTCCAATGAAAAGTTATAAATTGTGTATAATGCAGCTTTCAGGTCAACACCTGTTAAATGCAAAAGCCACCAAAAAAAACGACATTAACATGCTTCACATTTTGATTCTTATTTGCTAACAAAGAATAGATTTCCTAGTCATTGACCATCACAGTGATCATATGATCTAACTCTTGTATAACATTATCAGACAACAAACTGGCTAAACATTTTGTTAAAGTGATAGAAATTTTAAGAAGATATTGATTCTATCTGAGAACATAGGTTAAGGATATTATTTTGAAACAGTAGTATTCATGGGTTTATTTATCAAATAGTGTACGTATCAGCAATCCTGACATTTTCCCAAAATAAACTGGTGATTTAGAACTAGTAACCTATGGTCATGTGGTACATATAAGTACACAATATGTGGTGCAATAGGTAAAATGAATACCGAAATGTTAAACAATATCAAGATACCACAGAACCAGTATCATCGGAAGCTAGGCCACACCATATTGGTTTTTTCCACAGGGGCTCGTATCGTTACTTACAACTCACCTGTCATACATATACTATAATACGATATTTATGTTGTAGAAATATCTAAAGTGGGGTGGCAAGGGTCAGAGGAAACTCGGACTAATGTACTATATAATAACTACAATATAGCACATGCATGACAGGTCCATTGTAAACAACGATACGAGCCCCTGTAGTTTTTTCAAAGATTTTTTTTTACCAGTCCTCGAAAATTAATAACGGTAATAAACTTAGAAGTGTTTTAATCGGAAAGAAATGTAATTGCCAGTGCCCTAATAAAATGTAAATTATTTCTTAGTAACGCTGTCAGTATACAAACTAATAAGAGTACTGCCGTGTAGACACAACAATACGATCTTATTACTAAAACACGAAAACTGATAACGGTCATAAATGGGTGAGGCGTACTGTTTCGTTTAATTTCAGTTCTAATTTAAAAACGTGTCTATTAAAAAGTATAAACGTACAAAGAATTCATAGATACGGTAATAATAATAATAATAATAATAATAATAATAATAATAATAATAATAAAACTACTAGCGAAATAACCTTTCAATTCAACCAAGCAACGAAAATTGATAACGCCACCAATGGCAGTCTAATTTCAAATGGAACTTAAAAAAATTGTAATAATAAACAAAATAAAATGTAATTACCAGTGCTGAAATGAAACGTACAATGCATTATTAGTAACGGTTCAAGTATATACACTACCGGTCTGATAACATAATACTAAATTTCCAGCAGTTCAAGTCTCAACGTCAATGTTATTTTCTATAAACCACAATGTCCAATGAAAACCATCGTTTCAACAAAGTCATTTGCATATTTGCATATTTAATGAAGGTAGGATTTCTCCATTATCCCAAGTGCTACACTCAGCCTATCATCAGATAACGGCTATTACATTTCTTCCGTCACGCACCATTCACATCGAAATACTCACACGTTCTTGTTTAGTAAAACAACGTCGTAATAAAAACATGGTTTCAATTATCTCTCATACATACATCAATAAATTGCGTCACATCAGTACATATTCCTAACCCCATTATACTAAACAATATCACAACAGTCAGACACATTTCTTTACATTACAAAGCACACATATTCAAATATCCATGCTCTGATGTATCCAGAATACTTATTAACCATTTTCCAAACTCACACAATTCCAGCATGTATAAATTATAACATTTCACATTAATAAGGGTGCTAATTACACAAACTAGCAATCAACATAATAAATCTCTGCATAACACTCAAGCTCATTGCTTAAATATTCAAACAGCACAAGTTTTATAGCCGTACCGTCGCCCCCACCCCCCCCCCAAAAAAAAATGGAGGCGGGGCTTCTTTCTTTTCGTTATCGCCTTCTCTTTTCCTTCTGTCAGTTGCTTCTTTTCATTTAGTAAGCTAAGCTCTCCCTGCATGCGTAGATGGTTTCGATGTTCTTTCTTGGAGCACTTTTAGCTGACGGTGTATGCGGCTGGTCTTAATGTCACTGGTATATTATTTTATTTTAACAGATAATTGTTTTTAGAAAGAAACATACATTGTGCCCCTTTGTGACTGTAAAGGTGCGTTTGGTTTGTACCCGTACGGCGGTTTTTAAGGTGCTGTGTGTTGATAGTTTGGGGCCTATGTTGGTATTAACTATTTAGTTCCGCCTTGTGTTGGGGGTCCTGATGACTGGTCTTAGGTCACCTAATAATTTTAGGTGTGTATAAGGCCTAAGGGTATTGTTTTGGTTGGTCTTACCTGTGTTGTCGCTGCTTACGTCTCGGCCTGTTGGTGCGAATATGTAATTAGGTTGATTTTATACTAGCTATGGCGATTATAAGTGTAAGAGTAGTATAATAGCTGCAATGATTTGAATCGTTGTAAATTTGAATAATTGTAGTAGTAATGTTGATGATAATCATAGGCCTGTATTTTAGCTAGCAGTTTTATCTTACTGCCATGCCCATGTTATTAATGTTGTTTAATTAAAGGCACGTTTGGTTTTGTACGTTTTGATATTTACCGATTAGTTTGAGGTAGCTGATGATGTTCCTGTATGTGTTTTCTTGGTTCCTATTACTTACCTTATGCACAAATTGAGGGTATGTTGTGGATGATGCATATTTCCTATGTTCTGCTTGCCGGCGATTTTTGTGGCAATTGTTAAACACGTGTTCCATGGTTTAAGGTACAGGGCAGTGTGGGCAATTATCTGTTGAGGCTCGTTTATTGATACTCTTCTTGACACTGTTGTTAAGAATGCCCAGAATACACAATAAGGTTGGGATCAGGCTGGCATAGATAAGCTCAGATCAGGCCAAAATACATTCTAATGCTGGGATCAGCCCAGAATACACTCACACTCTAATGCTGGGATCAGTCCAGAATACACTCTAATGATGATAATATTATATCATGATGTCTCCTGTGAAATCCGCTATGTATATAGCGGACTTCACAGGAGTCATCATGATATAATATTTATATAACTGACTTGATTGTTTCTGGTACATAGATCTTTGGTTTCTACATTTAACTAAACATTTTACATCTCACAAATGATTTGTCTAGAAGTTGATTTGAAAACATATACATGATATTAGTATATCTGATCAGACTCACACTCACTTCCATCCTCTCCCGCAAAAAATAAATGTTTTAATAAATTTAGTTTATGTGTAAGGGTTTGCAAAGATTGTTGGAGGTCAAGTATAAAATACCTATTTCTTTAAAATATGTATGAAAGATAACGTTGATAAATACAGATACTTGTCTCTAATATCATCAACGTTTACAAAATCTAAGACTAATTATAAGTCATGTAAATAATCATTTAATTTATTTGCATTGACACAAATGTCTGTTGTTCTCACTATATAGACCCTAGAGCTAAACCTGTTAAACCAAATGACGAATGTCTATAAGGCGGGGGTGAGGGGGTGGTGGGGTGAGTGTGCTGTAAAGACTATGCTTGTATTATTTTAGACTGCAGAAGCAGAACATTTTTTAAAATGTGGATTCTATCCAATCTGGCTATATATGAGACTAGAAAATTTGAAAAATAGTTTAGTCATAGAAACAATCACTACTACATCCCCCCTCGGTTCTAAAATTTGGTCCCTAAATTGTTTTATAGAAATTTTATTACAAAATAAGTCATTTCATACACACAACTTCACTACAAACCTAGAGTTGCTACCATAACGTTATGTATTAATGATGCAAAATAATACAACAAAGATGGGCAGAATGGTTTCTAAATACAGAATCATAAGTTAAAATGAATAAACTGATAAAAGTTCCAGTGTTCTGAAGATAGTCAAAGCATCAATCAGATAATGTTTTCATCTATTCACATCTATTCATCTATCTATGTTTTCATCTATTCACATCAAAAGATCAGTTGAACAAAACACAAATCGCTTTGACCACACATGAAAAAATACCAAGATGTGGTATACTGTGTTCTGAAAGCACCTGTTCCAACATCCTGACTGTCAAGGTTTTCTTTCATGGGAATAGGAACATGAAGTGAAAAGAGGTATGGTGTGGCTGGAGAGCGCAATATGTTCGACATGCAGATATACATCAAGAATGTTTCAACTGTATAGAAAAGATGTGAAGGAGTTTAATTATGTGATAGGAAAAAAGACATAATTGATATTCAGTGTTACTCAACATATAATAATACATTTTATAGTGGTGTAGGTAGGACACCCTTTCAACCAGTTACCCAGTACACACAAATTCTAGTTGAAGACATTACCCCTGAGAAAATTAATATAACTACAAAGAACAAACTATGGACATTGGGTAAAATGCATGTATTTGATGGTGAGGCCCACTTGTGTCACTGCTCAGCAAATACAAGTCTGCAAACAAATATTGGAGATGAATACACGTTTTGTAACAAGGGGCTTATACGTTTGAAGAAAACAGAGGTACGCGACATCACAACTGATCAGACACGGCTAGTTATCAGGCTAGCCTGGACCCTAGGAGGGAAGAAATAACTGAAACAATCCCTGTAAATCATATTGCTACACGCCATCAGGCTCAAAATCATAGAAAGTTCATTAAAGTTCGGAGCATATTAATTTATTTGATGCCAGGATGTACCAAATAACTAAGGGAAACTATGCAGAACAGCTTTGCACATAACTAATAGGTGCCAGGCTGAGTTAGAAAAACCATTAAATTAATACGATACATGTACTCCAAAATTAATAAGTAATTTATCTTATGCAACAGATGCAATGGTTAAGTGCTATCAAGGTGATCACAGTCTTTGTCATAAGCAGTCTAATCAGTATATTTTCTTTTTTCCTGATCTGTTTTTAAATCATCAATAACAAAGACGGGTATAAGCACTGTCAATTCAGGCAATTATGTCAATTATGTCAATTATGTCAAGACGGGTATAAGCACTGTCAATTCAGGCTGGTATAGTGATGCAGCATCTGATTCCCAGCCTTTGGCAGCTATTAAATTACCATCATGGATGGCTATCCTATAATGTCACGGTGTCGAATGAGATTACTTAAAACAAGACCTTTAGATGTTAATGCTGTTAGAAATAGTAGGTAGGTAGGTAGGTAGGTAGGTAGGTAGGTAGGTAGGTAGGTAGATAGATAGATAGATAGATAGATAGATAGATAGATAGATAGGTAGGTAGGTAGGTAGGTAGGTAGGTAGGTAGGTAGGTAGATAGATAGATAGATAGATAGATAGATAGATAGATAGATAGATAGATAGATAGATAGACTATGTATAAAGCATGTTGGTATTACCATTTTCGTTGTTTTTCTGATATTGTTTCTGACACTTAAATTAGACAAATGAATGTGCAAATAACGCGCAAGTGGAATACAAAACCCTAAATATCATATAGCTGTAGCATATTAAGAAATAAATTTGAGCAAAAAAGACACGAAAATAACATTATGATTTTATTACGTAAGAAAATGCCAACCAGATAGAAAAATGTGCGAGTAAAAACATCGTATCTCACTGCTGACATTATATACATATTTTTTCTTTATATAAAATATAATATGCATTGTATATAAAGGCATACATTGTTTCCATTTCACCATAAGCGTTATAGCCAAAAGAGGTTATGTCTTATATCCAGATTAAAAGGGATCTTTCATATATATATATATATATATATATATATATATATATATATATATATATACACTCAGATGCAGGATTACTTCTCAGCGTGTACTTCACTGTATCGGTATAATATCTGAATGCATTTAATCCAATTACGACATTTAGTGAAACTAGAATCAGAAATGCAATCTCTCAAAGTAACATGTTCAGCCCATTCGATGCAATATACTTTCATTCATACATGAAGATCTCGCTACATATCAAACTCGTGCAACATCATGATAAAATACACCTGTTTAAATGGTTAAGGAAAACGGAAAATTGATATATCAGATGATAACAAGATCAGCAAATCCAATGCGTGATCATTAATTAGTAAGTGTCTTATATTTATAATATATGGTGCTTTGTGCTATTTTTTCATCCTGACAGATAATCACTACCTACCTAAAAAATACCAACTTAGTTATAAACTATTACAGAATCAAACATGCTGCATAAAGATTGAAAAAGTACTTTCACAATAAATAAATGATGATGATAATGGCATCATCCTGATAATGTTTCTATAATAAATACTAAATGAGCAGCATATTACTATTGCTTTAAGTCTGTATATAAACCTTCAAAAAGTAAACACGATATTACTTACATTTTATTCAAAGCGTTGCAAAACTGTTGTATCTAATTCTAAGCCGAAAATAACTGTTAAATCTACACAAATTGCTAAGGACCCTTAAATCCTTGTGGAACGTTCCTAGTCTATATGCTCCAGAAATCCTCCAGGAAGCTGTCAACATTGTAATCAGGATGGACGATATTCAGTTCCTTGGCGACTTTCAGAAGCTTTTGTTTGGCTGTAGGAAGATCCTCCGCCATCACAGCAACATTTGCAAACGGCTCCTCAAAGCCACCTGCATGAACCGCTGGATGCTGGTCGAATAGGTTGAAGTGAATTTTTCCCGCAGCTTCTAAATCCAACCTTTTGGATATATAATATGGATCCTTAAGAATGTGGCTATGCAAGGAAGGGATGCACATGATTCCCATTATCTGTCCTCTTGGTAATCGATCTGGTATATACGGTTTAATTCCACAGGCGATTTCAAACGCAGACATGAGCACATCAATTTCATAGATTTTTCTGATCCAGTCCCTGTGATAGAAGCCACCCATCCAGCCGTTCACCTCTATCAGTTTTGGACACATTGCTGCCATCTTAAACTCCACATTGAAGACACCGTTCTTTAGGCCAAGCTCTAAGCAGCATTGGTAAGCGGCAATAATAAGTTGACGTTGTTTGTCATACGGAAGAGCACTAGGCATACAAGCAGCCGTCTCGGTGAAGGTCTTACCGCTTGTTGGACCATTGTCAGAAACAAAGGCACCAGCCAGTCTTCTTTCATGGAGAATGATATCAACATCATGTTCTGTACCCACAAGATACTCCATAACCATCAAGGTGTTTCCATGACCAAGTCCAATGCCAAAGTAATCTTCTGGTTTCTGAAAAACAGCATGAATTTCCTTATACTTCTCTTCCATTTCATCAGCATTTCTCACTAGTGTGACACCTACGGCTCTGGACCCGTATTCCAATTTCATGATCAAAGGGAACTTTCGTACCTTCTGGATATTTTTGATGTCTGCTTGAGATCTCAGTGGCAGAAACCATGATGTATAGAGGTTCAATAATGGCCAGTGCGGGCTGCTGCCGGGCACTTTATTCAGGACAGCCAGTGTGTCGCTCTTGCTTTTGGCACTTAATGCTCCTTTTTCGGTCGATCCTTGCAAGATAACATAATAGAACAATGGAAGATTGTTTGAGAACAAAATACTTCGATAACTCGCTTTCCTTAAATGCTAAAGTAAGCTAAGGTATATATCAGCTATGCACAGCTCTGCCACCAACGAACTAGACCACCTAATAATCTAACATAAATGGTAAACACTGTGTATTAACATGTTGCAATATTTCAGTATTACTAATCGCATATTTTCAAACCTATTAGTAACCGTATATAGAAAAACCAAAGTTGCTTGCTTATATAAAGTAAAGGTGAAATGGTTCAACTTTGTGCTGAATGGTTAGAAAAGACATAAGAAACATTCCTTGGAAGGAAAGCATTTGTCTGATGGCTTATGTGTCTGGGAAAATATCCTGTCGCACTAACATTTGGGAAGACGTTTTTGCCACTTTTGAAATCAAGGGAAAACGGTACAAAAAATAGTATATAGTTTCGTCTTTATTTCGTAGTCACTAAGTAAAGACACTGTACCCAAATCTCTCTCGCACATGGCTGAAGCAGCTACAATTAGTAGGCATACATTATGAGACGATTCCACTAGTATATTTACATTAGCGGACAGGTGTGTGTTGGGTTTTAAAAGCACTAAACGGGTAAGTACTGAACAAGTTCTTTTATTCTTTGAATATATTCCCAAAAGGTCTATACAAAAATGTAGCAGGATGAAGCAATATTTATCAATCTAAGCATAAACTCGTCGCCTTTAGGAGATGACTTATTTTCATAATATAACGGTAACTAATATTCCTCATACACAATCAGCAAACTTGACAGTAACACACACAGAATAAAATAACGGGGCGAACACTGAGAAGCATATGTTGACTTCACACTTGTCTGATGCAGGTATGGCCTGCATAAATCAGACTGGATTCAACTATTGTCTATACAAAGTCAGATTACTCATACATTAGACTAAGAATGTTGAATATGCGTGCAAGCCAACTGCATGCATCATGTCCCGGATCACCTATTCTCCATTAGACCATGAAGATTGAAGAGATGGCTCTGAATTCATGAGACACGAGTGACGATTTTTATGAGATGGCTCTGAATTCATGAGACACGAGTGACGATTTTTATGAGATGGCTCTGATTTCATGAGACACGAGTGACGATTTTTATGAGATGGCTCTGATTTCACGAGACACGAGTGACGATTTTTATGAGATGGCTCTGATTTCATGAGACACGAGTGACGATTTTTATGAGATGGCTCAAATTTCATGAGATACGAGTGACGATTTTTAAGAGATGGCTCTGATTTCATGAGACACGAGTGTCACAGAATTAGAAGGGAAAAAAAGAATAAAAAACTTGCTGTGCCTGAGAAATATTTGATTATTTGTTTTATGCATGCGTACGGTGCTCTCTGGGATGAACAGATGGTTTTTATTTTCAGACGAGCGACAGAACCAATATATGTCTCGCCGCCGTAAACTACTTTCGGTTACGGACATCATTACCACGATATGCACGGGTATTTTACCGTGAATATTACTCACTGTACTATGAATTAAGCAAGATTAAGGTATAATCGACAGTGATCTTTTGGATCTGGTGAGAAGAGCACGTATTTTCAGATGGTATTTCTAAAAGCCATAGAGGTGAGTGTTAAATTTATATTTTATTTGATATGCGAAGTTAATTGAGTTTGTACTGTCATATCGTGTAATGATTAATTTATTACAACGCATATTTGAAACGTTGTAAACTGTGAATTTCAAGTTGTTTTTAAGAGTTTAATGTATTAGTATTTTCAGAACTCAGTATTATTACCAGTTTGGTTTTACTGTAGCTTACAGGGTGGTTACGAGGTTAAGTGGTTACGAGGTGATGTAACGAGCTATCTAGATGTCTATATGTATGAAAGGATGTCTGTACATGTAGTGGAGCCACAAGGGTCAAGAAACATATGTTTATTCCAATTGTTGTTTAAATTGGTATATTTGTATTTATATGAGATTATGTTTTAATCTTAGTTGAATTCTAGGAAATTTGTGAATCTTACTGACAGTGCAGAACATTTTTAACGTATTTAAAAACTTGAGATTGTTTGAATCCCAAGCCTAGTCTATACGTGAAACTATATAAATATCTGAGTGTGTACTATTATTTCAAACTGAGGTTTCTTGAAGCTGTATATCAGAGAGATATATTATTGGGTTTTTTTCAATGTGTGAATGTTAGGATAGAGTAATAGAATCAATTGTATGTTAAGAGTGTGTGAGAATCATTGTATTTTTACATCGTACATTTTACTTTGCTAGTTAAGTTAATACATTTTCATCTTTCACGCATTGTGTTTGAATTATTCATTTGGTCCAAAACCCAATCGATTACAATTCTGTGACAATAGTATCAGAGTGGGATCTTTTGATTGAATAAATCGTCATCATCTTGCATGTGAAAGTCTTCACTTATTTTTATATTCGACTGTAAACTTCTTTACAAGATAATTTTCAAGTAGTGGTTATTTTATTTAACTTTGCTTGGTCAGTTGGTCCAGTATAAACACAGTATTGTTTTTGTAGCCTTCATCGGGAAGATAAGGTTAGTACAGTCTTTAATATTATATTTGTAGTAGTCACGTCATCCCTTAAGGACTTGGTCGCCTTAGGCAAAGAGGTTGGGTATGAGAGAGAAAGTTTAAGGACATTTATTCAGGAGGAACAAGCTAGGGAAAGGGACCAGAGGGGAAAAAGGGAAGCTAAGAGAGATTTGATATAATTAGAAAAGAAAATGATAGAACTAGAGAAACAGACCGAAAAAGAAGCAGAAGAAAGAAAAATGGCTTTTGACAGGGAAAGGATAGAATTAGAGAAGGGAAAGATAGAACTAGAAAAACAGGCCGAAAAGGAAAGGATAGAATGGGAAAGGGAAGCAGAGAGGGAGAAGATAGAACTGCTTAATGAAGTAGAATATAGAAAGATAAAAAGGGAAAAGCAGGCAAAGTTAGAAACTTTGGAGATAGAAGAAAATTAAAATAACGAGATCATGAACGTAAGGTAGAGTTAGCAACAGCTAGAAAAAGAGAACACGATTCTGCCTCTAGTAAATTAAAGGGTCCTAAATTAGCCCCTTTGACGATGAAAAATACAACATTTATAGTTATCTTCATCGATTTGAGTGGTATACCGAGAACCAGAAGTGGAGTCAAAATGACTGGGCACTGCATCTTAGTGCATTATTAAAAGGCAAAGCACTGGATGTGTACTCACGACTTCCTAGATACGATGTGTTTAATTACGGCGTCTTGAAGGAAGCACTTCTAAAAAGGTACAAGCTCACTGAACAGGGCTTCCGTAAACAGTTCAGGTATAGCAAGCCCAAGAAGGGAGAAACATTTGGTCAGTTCATCGTTAGAATAACGAACTATTTTCACCGGTGGATTGAATGCGGCAAAGCGGTGAAAACGTTCTAAGGGTTTACTGGTTTCTTGATCAGAGATCAATTGTTGAACACAGTTGGTCGGGAACTGAGTCGGATTTTGAAAGAGAAAGTCTTCTCAAACGTGCATGATATGGCTAAGCAGGCCAATTTCTTTGCCGATGCTCGTGGAGGAACCCAGAATGTGGTTTCAAAAGATTTTAAGTCTGGAAAGCAGTCTACGACGCCAATGCCTAAGAGAGCTTGTGAAATCAGCTGAGGCAAGTAGGTCAGTTAGGGATACAGATTGTCAGGGTATACAATGTTACTTATGTAAGGAATGGGGTCATGTACAAGCAAAATGCCCTAAAAGAAAGGGACTTGTACATAAGGTAGCCATGGCTATACAAAATAAAGGTATATCTGATAATGTGCAGATAGAACCAGGTATTCATTCACTTGGCACGTGTCTTTTCACCGAAGGGCGAGTCCTACCGCGTTAGGTTTCGTGAATGGACGAGAAGTAGTAGTATTACGTGACATTGGTTGCACGGGTGTTGTGATCAAATATAGTCTCGTGCAGGATAACCAAATGTTCGGGTGGGAGTCCCCATGTATGTTACTCGATCAGACGATCGCTCGCATTCCCGTAGCAAGGATAACAGTAGAAACACCTTTCCTAACCGGAACTGTTGATGCCCTTTGTATGGAACACCCTATTTACGATCTGACGATCGGTAATGTTGAAGGTTCCCGTCTTCCAACCATGGCAGATTTTAAGATACCTTTGGTCCAGGCAGTCTAAACGCGAGCGCAAACCCGACGAGAAATAAAATTAATTGTCCCTAAACCGATCTCCGGAATTTCGTTCGGAAGAACGAGCTAATTCATAGGGAGTTTATCACTCCGGAGGGTAAGAGGTATCCATAAGTGGTCGTACCCCAGAGATATAGATCTCAAGTACTTAGTGTGGCACATGGGTCTAGCATGGCAGGACACCTAGGTAAGGCGAAGACCACCAGCAGAGTAGTTGCTGAATTCTATTGGCCTGGTGTCAATGGCGATGTCACGTTTATGTAGGTCGTGTGACGTATGTCAGAAAACCCTGTGTAAGGGAAGGGTCACAAGGGTACTATTAGGACAGATGTCATTCGTAGATATGCCGTTTAAGAGAGTGGTGGTAGATATTGTAGGACCAATACAACCAGTTACTGAAAGAACGAATCGGTATATTCTTACTCTTGTGGATTACGCAACCAGATATCTCGAAGCAGTAGCGTTACCAGCTATTGAAACGGAAAGGGTGGCTAAAGCATTGGTTGACATCTTCAGTAGGGTAGGGGTGCCAGTAGAGATCCTTACGGATTGTGGTCCCCAATTCACCTATGACCTTATGGGTGAAATAAGTAGGCTGTTGTCCATCAAACATCTAAACACTACCCCATACCATCCGATGTGCAATGGACTGGTAGAAAAGTTTAATGGTACTCTAAAACACATGCTACGAAAATTGTGTGCGGAACGTCCGCAAGACTGGGATCGCTATTTGAACGCGGTTCTATTCGCGTACCGTGAAGTACCGCAAGAAAGCTTAGGGTTTTCACCTTTTGAATTGTCGTACGGAAGAACAGTTCGAGGCCCGATGCGGATACTACGCGAATTATGGACTTAGCGAACGAGGAAGAAAAAACTACTTACCAGTACGTGTTAGATCTGCGAGAAAAACTAGAAATTACATGCCAGATGGCTCGTGATGAATTAATGAAATCGGGACGCAGATATGCCAAGTATCACAACCGCAAAGCGCGAAATAGGAAATTTCATGTAGGAGATCAGGCTTTATTGCTTCTTCCTACTAGCTCAAATAAGTTATTAGTCCAGTGGAAAGGTCCTACGAAGTTAAAGAGGTCAAAGGTGACATGGACTATAAAATTGACATAGACGGTAATATAAAGACATTCCATGCTAACATGCTTAAGTTGTGCATCAAGGGACGGAGCGACAAGGTAGAAAAAGTGGTATTAAATGTCGTTTGTACGGCAGTCATTGACGACGACGTTATAGACTCAGAAATCGAGATTCCCTTGAATGTCCCCTGGGTGCTGCAAGGGAAGGGGTAGATAAAGTCGGTGCGAGTGCGGAGTTGACCAAAAAACCAGTGTCAAGAAATTAATGCGCTCTTGGTTAAATACTCGAACGTATTCACCGACACACCAGGTTGTACAATCTTGGTAGATCTCAAAATTAAACTGAATACATCTGACCCCATTAGAATCATTGGTTATCCGGTACCTTACAACGCGAGAGAAGCTGTGGACGAAGAGGTGAGTAAAATGTTAGATCTGAGGATGATTGAACCCTCCAACTTGCCATATTCTTCTCCCGTAGTGCTAGTAAAAATGAAAGATGGGACGAACCGATTCTGTATCGATTTCCGACAGTTAAATAAAATCACGGTGTTTGATGCAGAACCAGTGCCAGACAGAGGCGTAGCGATGATATTTTGCGCCCGGGGACAAACTATAAAATTGGCGCCCCAGCGATCTTGTGACAGATTTATTACCCTTGTTTTCTTATTATAATGTAACGGTGCAAGCCTCATTTTGGCGCCCCTGTACCTTGGCGCTCGGGGACATATGTACCCCCCGCCCCGCTCCCCCCCTCGCTACGCCTCTGATGCCAGATATGGATGATCTGTTTGCGAAGTGGTCGGGCAGCCGATGAATTTCCAAATTGGATCTGTCCAAGGGATATTGGCAGGTTCCCATTGTCCAAGAGTCCCGTGCGTTGACAGCATTTGCGACCCAGAAAGGACTATATCAGTGCAAAGTAATGCCATTCGGGTTAGTAGGGGACAGCGCCACCTGTTGTATTTTGATGCGCAAGTTGCTAAAAGGTTTACCAAACGTTGATAGCTTTGTAGACGACATATTCGTGTACACGAATACTTGGAGTGAGCACGTGTCCGTCTTGGAGGAACTCTTTGATAGACTCCGCAGAGCGAACCTCACAGTGAGACCAACTATATACAGTATTGGCTATACAGATTTAGATTGTTTGGGTCAGTGGTTCGGGTCAGTTAAAACCTAACCCCAAGCAAGTAGAAGCGATTAGAAAAAAACGCACCGAAGCCAGACAACAAAACGCAAGTTCGTTCATTTCTATGTCTAGTATGATTTTACAGAAAGTTTATACCAAACTGTGCAGCCATTGCTAGTCCCCTCTCTGATTTGACAAAGAAGGGGCAACCAAACAAATTAGAATGGGGGCCGCCACAAGATAGAGTTTTTTGCGCGCTGAAAGAGAAATTAATAAGTGCACCTATATTAAAATTGCCAGATGTTGGCAAACCCTTTATGTTAAGGACAGATGCATCAGAAACTGGATTGGAAGCAGTTTTACTGTAAGAGCAAGATAACAATAAGTTACCCGTAGCTTACTCAAGTAGGAAATTACTACCCAGGGAGAAAAACTATTCCTTTATTGAGAAAGAGTGTTTGGCCAAGTGTGGGGAATTGGGAAGCATCATGCGTATCTTTTTGGGAGAGATTTCGTTCTCGAGACTGATCACCAACCCCTATTGTATTTAAACAAGGCCAAGGTCGCTAACGCTCGATTGATGCGTTGGGCCTGACACTACAACCTTATCGCTTCCGTGTAGAGGCAATAAGAGGAGTTGAAAATATTGGGTAAAGTTTTACCCAGTTTAGAAAATCCAAACTGTAGTATAACCAGTGTAAATAATGTAACATATCTTTAGTAGTTATTTTACTTTTTTTCTGTGAAAGTTGTTTTATATTTAAACAAATGCGTACATTTTTTTCTTTGAGGGGGATGTATTGTCACAGAATTAGAAAAGAAATAAAGAAAAAAACAACTTTTGTTCTGCCTGAGAAATATTTCATTATTTGTGTTATGCATAAGTACAGCGCTCTCTGGGATGACCAGGTGTTTCTTGATCTTCAGACGAGCGACGGAACCAATATATGTCTCGCCGCCGTAAACTAGTTGCGGCTAAGGACATCATTATCACGATATGCACGGGTATTTTACCGTGAATATTACTCACTGTCCTGTGAATTAAGCAAGATTAAGGTATAATCGACAGTGATCTTTTGGATCTGGTGAGAAGAGCACATATTTTCAGGTGGCATTTCTAACAGCCATAGGGGTGAGTGTGTAATTTATATTTTATTTGATATGTGAAGTTAACTGAGTTTGTACTGTCATATCGTGTAATGATTCGTTTATTACAATGCATATTTGGAACGTTGTGAACGTTGAATTTCAAGTTGTTTTTAAGAGTTTAATGTATTAGTATTTTCAGAACTCATTATTATTACCAGTTTGGTTTTATTGTAGCTTACAGGGGTGGTTACGCGGTTACGTGGTTACGAGGTGATGTAACGAGCTATCTAGATGTCTATATGTATGTACGTATGTCTGTACAAGTAGTGGAGTCACGACTGTAGACGTAGCTAAGACAAGTGTGCTGTATGCTGTCTGTACGTGTATACGTATGACTAACTGCACATGTAGTCGATCCATGAAAGGGTGAGCGGGCGATACAAAAAAGAATGGGCCAACCCGAAGAACGTGGTGAAACTGTGCGGTTTATCGGTGGATGAATCGTGCGACTGTACAAGGGTCAAGAAACATATGTTTATTCCAATTGTTGTTTAAATTGGTATATTTGTATTTACATGAGATTATGTTTTAATCTTAGTTGATTTCCAGGAGATTTGTGAATCTTACTGACAGTGCAGAACATTTTTAACGTATTTGAAAACTTGAGATTGTTTGAATCCCTAGCCTATCCTATACGTGAAACTATATAAATATCTGAGTGTGTACTATTATTTCAAACTGAGGTTTCTTGAAGCTGTATATCAGAGAGATATATTATTGGTTTTTTTTCAATGTGTGAATGTTAGGATAGAGTAATTGAATCAATTGTATGTTAAGAGTGTGTGAGAATCATTGTATTTTTACATCGTACATTTTTCTTTGCTAGTTACGTTAATACATTTTGATCTTTCATGCATTGTGTTTGAATTATTCATTTGGTCCAAAACCCACTCGGTTACAATTCTGTGACAACGAGTGACGATTTTTATGACGGGTATAAGATCTTTTCTTTATTACGGAATAGGACAAGCATATAACTCACTTTATCAAGTATACCATGGGTTAAGATATCAAGTATACCATGGGTTAAGTTATCAGGTATACCATGGGTTAAGTTATCAAGTATACCATGGGTTAAGTTATCAAGTATACCATGGGTTCAGTTATCAAGTATACCATGGATTAAGTTATCAAGTATACCATGGGTTAAGTTATCAAGTATACCATGGGTTAAGTTATCAAGTATACCATGGGTTAAGTTATCAAGTATACCATGGGTTAAGTTATCAAGTATACCATGGGTTAAGTTATCAAGTATACCATGGGTTAAGTATTTGTATATTCCTTTCCTAGCTTGATCCAAAAGAGAGACGTTGCCGAATGCTATTTCATTTCTACGTCAGCTTAACATTGTGATTGATTCCTAGGAATGTATTTGGCATTAAATCCTATCTAGAATACTCCATGGAGGAGAGGATATAGATCAACAAGCATTGATTTTCTGTTAACGGAAGCCGTCTATTCTCTGTGAAACCTAGTTACATCATCTGGAGTATGGAAACATTTGATTTTATATGTAGATACTTTCTAATCCAATCAAACGGCATGTAACTCGCTCGCCCTACATGTCGAAGCTATAGCTATCCAGAAACATGATTCCTATAGTAGCAGCTATAAGGATATCTCTAAGAAACCAGATTGATTTCAGTTAGACATGGAAGCTGCCATTACGAGTTCTACTAGGGAAACATAAAGACCGATTTTAGTTAAGTCAAATCATCATTCGCTAACATGTCTGTTACACAATTATTGTAAAATATACCCGTGATGCCTAAATACACCTTGGAACGTTTATTGAGAAACGTATTTTGTCTATTGCTAGACGTAATTCTCGTTAGGATGTGTGTATATGAACATAGCAGTATCTAAAAGTTAGTATATCACATGCGTGCGAATTCTCATATTGTACTAAATGCCTATCAGTTCTTGACGACTACAATTTGGAACCTCGGGTTTTTTTGGGAGTTGGCTGCCGTCTCTGTGAGGTCGACAATTCACGCTAGCAATAAGTACAAGAAACAGTCTGGAGTCCAGTTTGATTATGAGATCGACTTCCATCTGGTCGAGTAGCCACTACATATATTGTTTTATTAAATTCCGCTTGATGCAGATAGGAGGATAAGACTCTCACGAAAGTCAAAATGGAAGAGAGTTTGGTAATTGATATTCGAAGCACCTCTGATATAGTGTTGGTGATCTATCCATTCTCGTAAACATGTCGAACCGGGCGATTCGAAAACTAAGAGAGTCTTGCTCCAACAGCAATACTATATGTTTGAAATGCAACACGAAGATGCAGTTCGTGGATGCCTATTTACATTCTTCCTCAATTTTTACCAAACAGCATTGTCATTCCTAAAGTATCTGTCTGACAGGCCAATGCATGATGCGCACACCCTTAGGTTTGACCAGCGCGAGCAAACCTCCCATCTCATGAGATCAAACGTAGCCGAAGACGTATATAGGTATGTGCCACAAGTGATGTACTGTCCTGTTACTCGCCCTAGCAGTGCAGGCAGTGGATTCTCAGGCACCATAGATTCATGGTTTTGGCAAGTCGAAAACCTAATATTGAAGCCAAATCTAGCCTCGAGAAGGTATCATTTATGTCTTAAACTAATTTAGAAGTAACGTGCAGTGTAGGTATGTCCACATTAGTAAACCGATGATTTTATTCTAGACTGGATGTCCTCAATTATTGGTTGTACGTCCATTTTTCAAATGCATGATGGTACGTGTAGCAAACAGACTGACGGGCTACACTATCCCATCATTTTCTATATGTCAATGAGAGGACGATTGGACCTGCTGGGCGGCAGCGGGAACGACGTTATTCACACTAGCCTGAAGACCCCATGGCAAAGCTCAAGAAGTGAGGAAATTATGCCCAATAGACACGCTAGAAGTCAAGAAAAATGAACAGTCTCTTACAAATTCCAGGTAATAATTTATAGTTAAGCGGTAAAAAGTCGAAGAAAGTGACTTGAGGCAAGCAATTGTATTGTCGAGTGCTTTACTAATTTCCGCATCTGCCACTCTGACCAAAACCTGTGGAGAAACGTTTGGGAACAATTCCCAACCCCTTTCTCTTGCGGTTACGCTTATAAGTATCAAAAGTGTGGTTGATAACATCCATTTTTTGGCATCAACAATACCCTACTGATAAACAATGGCAGACTAACAAGATAGCCACAACTGCAAGCAAGTTATATAAACATGAAGGAGGGCCAGTAAATAAATATTGCAGTATAGAGTGAATACACACATCTACAACAACTTTAATCCATGAGATTAATTTAAATCAAATGAGAAGTATGCGAACCGATACATTTCGCTAAAAGCTGGTAAACAAACGTATCCCCTTATCAACCGAAAAGCGAGATAAAGGGAAAGGTTGGGAAAGTTTTTCACGGGCCACCAGATAAAATTATCTAAAGTCTCATCTTTCGATTATACTAATTGGATAATGTGATGGAGTTATTAATTTGTAGTCCAGGTTACAACTGTTTTAAAGTCGCGTAAATATGTTATACAATAAGGAAAGTGATATCTATATTAGTTCTTCCTATATCTGAAATAAAAATAATTATATTCGTTACAGTGGTATATATATTAAAATTCTAACAAACATTGAATGTTCATTTCAAGTCTAAGCTTGTTAACATAAAATCGCTGTAGATCAAATACACATTCCCAGCAAAGCACTGAGTGACGAAATATATTATGTATGCCGATCAATCGGTGATGCATCGTATACAAGAATATTTATGGCATCAAGGTAATTGAACACCAAACAGAAGAAATGAGTTTAATGAAAAGCATTAAATGCAATAAAAATTGCATCGAATCGTACATAACGTGACAATATTTCATGCGACATATATCATTCATTTTTCACTTACGTTCATAACAATGCATATTTGTACATTGTTTAAGACCACTGTACTATACTACTGCACACATCTTGAATGAAATGTGGCTAAATTATGAATCCACATTTCCATATCAGATAGGTATCTAACTTCATACGACATTTGTCTTAATTAAATTTCGCTGAGTCACCCTAATGTTTCTGACAAAACCTGCCTTTCTGGTTTTTGTTTTTTGCAATGAATTTACAACATTGCAAACAAACGCCATTCCATCAATACATTCCATGGCACATTTGTCTCTGGTAGGCTTGCAACATTTTGATATTTATTTCAAAGGCTTATACATACACTATATTGTGCCAAGTATATGTAAGTTAATTAGTTAATTAATTTGTTAACTATGTGCTATGTATATGTAAGTTAATTAGTAAATTAATTTGTTAACTATGTGCTATGTATATGTAAGTTAATTAGTTAATTAATTTGTTAACTATGTGCTATGTATATGTAAGTTAATTAGTTAATTAATTTGTTAACTATGTGCTATGTATATGTAAGTTAATTAGTTAATTAATTTGTCAACTATGTGCTATTTATATGTTAGTTAATTAGTTAATTAACTTGTTAAGTATGTGCCATGTATATGTGAGTTAATTAGTTAGTTAATTAGTTAACTATGTGCTATGTATATGTAAGTTAAATGCTTGTTTGTTAGTTTTAAAATGTTTTATTAAATTACATGTTATTTTAATGTAACATTGATTGCTGAAATTGTCCTTGTCCTAATTTGGTTTCATTTCTGCTTGACCTGATTGATTTTTTGTAATTTTTCTTTTTTATTTCATTATGTAACAACTACTAATAACTGCATTATTCTCTATGTACATAAGCTTATTAACGTGATTATTATTCAAGCAAACACAGGAGTAAATAAATTGATCAGGGTTAGGTGTTTGGAGATTCTTAAGTGAATTATGTAGGTTAATGTGTTGTAAATAAACAAGGCTCACTAAATAATTATAGAACGGTATTTTTCGTTAGGTAATGGCTGTTTTTATAAAATGCTAGATGTGACCTGGGGTCAAGCAGAGAACTATGTTATCTTGTGACTGTGAGGATTTTACCAGTCATGCTTTAACATCTAGCACTTTAAGTTGTATTAAGCTGTGACCTGTTTGGGCGGAATTTTACTTTCTTCAATTTACTGAGATCAAGTAATTATGTTCTCTGAAATACAAAAGCCCTCTGACAAAATTCTTGGACAAAGATATTCATTATAATTTATACTGAATTCAAACCTGGAATAATATTTATGTGATTCCACAAGAGACTGTTTACACATCAGCACTTTGAATGCCATAAAAGACACGTCATCACCTTTAAGTTTAAATCTCTTCGGTTTTACTCCGGACCTTTTATTAGTAGAACTGTTGTATTTAATTTATGAAATATTGTTTTAATTTAATATAGAATACCGTACGATTTTTCTCATTTTTCACTTTGTATTGTAGGGAAATAATTTATGTCGTTAACTTTCACGATGTGTTTTGTCTTCGCTCCTTTCTGTTACTTTTTACGAGGTTAGACTCATAGCAATAATTATAGAGTAACCCTTCAAAAATATAAGGCGAACAATGATGAAAACAATGTTCATCACTTGATGATTTCATGAATATTAAGATCCGATTTGTCACCTCAAGCTAAAGAGCAATAGCCTTGAAGTGTCATGAAACGTTGTTCTGCAAGAACTTTACCTGGTAGGTTCAGAAGATGACACAACCTGGCGACCAATGGGACGCAGTCCTCCCAGAACGTGAGACAGCCATCAAGCTTAATCTTGTTTTTTCGTATATAATTGAAGATCTTCATAGCATGCTGATCATCCTGGGTATGATCAGAGAAGTCAAAACGGATGAACTCATCCACGTCATCTTCAGCGTAATGATTTGGATTGGACTCAACCAGCATCACCTGCATATACAGTTATTCTTAAAGATTGGATTAAAATAAGGCACATGAAGATAATTAAAGACAAATCATTTTCTCTATTTGTGGACCAAATAACATAAAAGCATAATCGCTCTTCTACAACTTTCTATCATTTTCAGCTATGTCGATTTAAATAAAATTACTCATTCTTTTTCTCCATGTAACAACAGAAATATCATTCCAGTTCAGCAGTACGAGATAATCATCTTTTTATTGTTTCAACATACATCAACATACGTGCTAGTTACCTTAAATCGTCAGTCTTTGGGACTGTGCATTACAAATTGTTTAAACAATACCTGCAGAACAGTATTGATCATCCTCAGTTATATGTATATCAAGATCAACAATTTAGAGAGACAACATGAATCTTCCATAATTGTGAGAGGATATTTTTTGTATAATTATCGAGTCAGCGTAAAATAGTTTACACAGGTTGCAATTACAAGGTTCGTTTTCTTCATTGTAAAGGCGCGTACTTGTGTTTTACAGAAAACAAGATTACATTACAAAGATACATTCATACTTTTATGTTTGTAAGATTAATAATGTAAAGGACTTTGATTTCCACATGCAAGTATAATGTATACTATTATCATCAGAATTCATCCTGGTAAATATGAGGTAAGTAATCTTCGGTGCCTTTTCTGGAAACTTTCAAATCCTGACACACATATCGACAGTAAATTTATTGGACCAACAACACTGCTGCAGTAGATTTTATATATTATTTATAAAATACAATATTGCGTGCAGATGCAGCGGTTGACGAAACGATTGTGCTACTTGCCTTTATACCCTTTTCCTCAGCAGCTGGCCAGATGAAATGTGTGCTGTAATCACCCCCTCCAACAACAAGTACCCGCTTTCCGACCATCAAGAAATTAACAGACCTTGCTATCATGGTTTCTACATAAGGTCCAACTGTCGTCTCCTTCATCTTGGGATAAAAGGTTTCGAATGTGTAGCAGTTGATGGTGCAGTCATGGCTATTCACCTCGATGCAGACAGGAGTAAGAACACCATTGCGATTGGCAATTACAAAGTCAATTCCTGAAAATAATATTCGAATAAGTAAATCGGCAAAAATTGTAAAAGTGAAATAACATCGAAGTTCGACATATAGACGGCATTTTTCATTCGGGCAACGCAAACATTTAAAGAGAGCTGGCCGTGAGTGTTGTGTAGAGTTGGCAGTGAGTGTTGTGTAGAGTTGGCAGTGAGTGTTGTGTAGAGTTGGCAGTGACGCTAAAAGAAGTTGAAATTGATGCTAATATCACCTATAGTTGTGCATCATTAACACATGACGTTTCCTGTATATAATGTATATATTTATTAATGAACATTTAAGGACAGGATGCACGTATTTTTCCAATCCGCCGTTATTCAGGAATATAAAATGCTTCGATTTTGAGGTCCATGTACATGTACGCCAAAATGATCGTTACGTCCAAGCATCCAACAAGGCGGGTTCAACAATAACAGACAGTTAACAGTTGTGTTATTTGCATAACATTGTACCAAATGTAAAATGAAGTCTGTGCAATTCACATTCAAAATCGTTCTTCTTGTCTCAGCATCTATATGTGTGCATCGCGACATCATGTAAGATAGCTATACTAGAAACCAAACTAGTGATTTCTAGTACGTAATAAAAATCACTACTGTTAAAAAATATTCTTACCCCGAATGCACCATCGGTCAAACGGCTTCCAGCAAATGTTTGCATGCAAATTTTGTCATATCTGTGGATTAAGTCTCTTCATTAGAAAAATAATACTGGCTGACGGCAAAAGACTCAAATTCATCAATATTAATGGCATTTAGAGTAGCAAGAATGACAGTCTATCCAAACAAATACTTCTACGTATTAAACTGTATATGCATTTGCATCTGTGCGGAGTTAATATCATTATAAGACGTGATGAATATATTTGGCATATACCTTTCCAACCTTTTGTAAAACAAAATCTCCTTGATACTTCAGCAAAGTTATCTAAGTTTTCAGCCTCTACGATTGAACCAAATGATGGTTGTTTAGGCACATGGTGATGGTGGAAATAAAAACCAGGAATTTATGAAATTAAACTATTTAAAAGTCGCCAAACGCATTCATTTTGCCTGCTCGTGTCAATTTCGACTCAGGAAGATGTCATTAACAGCGCGAAAAACGCGATAGTCATCAGCTTGTAAATTATCATATGTCCAAATTCAAATTCCATCCACACTTCGTTTCAAGCAGGGATGGTTTGATATTGCTAAATATTGATTGCAGCTTTTATCATCTGAATTTTATTTATTGCATGCCTGATATCTACTAAATCTGTCTCTATTCGTTGTACTCTGTCTTCTTCTAGACTTTAACGTACCAATAATATCAGTCTGGGCAAAAAGTCCACCTCTTTCCGAAGTGTCGAGGTCACTTTCGTATGACATGATACCATCTAGAATAGCGGCGGATGCTTCTTTGACATCTTTTTCAAAACGGTCTATTTCGTCGTCGTCAGTCACGCCATATGCAATCAAGGTGGTTCTCAGTGGCTGCAAAATCCCAGTGGTATCGGTTACTGGCTCTTCCACGAACGCAATTCTGCAATTTATCTATAGTTAAAAGAGAACAAATATTTTGATTGAGCATTTCCGTTGTCAATCTGGAGGTCTCCCAACATGGCAACCAGATAAAAAAGTAATGGAATGATATGGACGACGTCGATGCAGTATTTACAAAGGTAAGAAAATGAACGGTCTTGATTTATACAATATTACTAGAAAATAGCAAATTTTAAATACTTTAGGACTAAATGATGAATATGATTATGCAAGCGAAATAACTTAATTGTGTAGTTAATTGAGATATCACGTGAATTCGGTGCCACTTAGGACGAAAACTGATCATACGGAATAAATGTCAACTATATACATGAAGTGAATGTAGGACTATTGTGAGCATGTAACCTCTATATGATACTGACTGGTCTCGTTGATTTCACGGTTATTAATAGTTTAATTTCAAGGAATTATGATGTCAACGTACCGGCTAAAATGCATTTGTTTTACATAATCGAAGTAGTGAGAATGGGAACTAATTCACTATCTAATGAACTATTATTATTTGTATCAAATCAAATGTCAATGTGAGAAAAATACATTTTCATTTAATTCCAGGTAAACTTCGTAATGCATCTTCTGCTGAAACCCCCATATCAAAATGACTGTCAATTAAAGACCAGTATCTGAACAATTCCTATGGCTGCAGGTGCTCTATGGAAACGAGTTTCATTTAGCACTAACAGGTGATGACAATACTTCTTTCAGTGGAGACCTCTTATTCATATGGCCATCCATTTTGGAGTAGCAATAACACGACGAAATTTCAAGATTTCTATTTATTGTTTATTTCGTTCTTGGCGACCATGCTTGATATTTTAGAAGCACCATTTTCATGTAGAACTATTACATGAATACATGAATGTGTATATAACGTTCCATATCAATCCTTCAAGGAGATTAGGAGGGATGATGTAAAAGGTCATATAGTAAGCGACAGACGAATGACGAATGAAGAACGAAACAAACCCAAACCTCTTTTTATCTTTAACGTATTAAGCTAAACTAAAAGCTTTCACTAAACGAATCTCCAAACATGATACATTCATATGTTTCCTACAACTCTGAAGTTATTTCGCGACAAGACAGAAATGACTGTGTGCTGTTCTGATAGCCGTGTTCCGCAAATCTGAGCTCCACAAACTTGAACAGATACTCACATGTGTCGTTACAGATGTATCGTCATTTCTTCGACATACAGTTGATCTCAACTGAACAGCACAACTGTCTGTGCACTTCCTCCATCTAGGAACTGGAAAACAAAAGGACATATCTGTTTGTTGTGTTAATATCACGAGTAAAAGTCTTTACAAAAATCAAGTACTCCGTCGACTGTCCATTTTCGCACCTTGTACAGATAAAGGAATTTATTATATTTCGCGATACATTAGCAAATGGATAGCCTTTGTCTCTTGATCTGTTCATATGTCTATCTGTCAAGCTTTTAATAACCATTACAATCCTAAACCATATGCTGGGCATTCAACAAACGTGTTGCTTATGTTGCCATCCAGCGATCAGTAAGACTGGTTTTTAATTTTGGATCCCTCTCCTAGAATCACATGGATACGGTATATGGTCTAAAGGAACAACTTGCAACCACGCTGAAGTTGTTTATACGATCTTAAAAAACTATGACTGCAACAAATCTACATTAGCCCCCACCCAAAAAAAAAATATCTGATGGTATCACAAATGAAGGCACCATCCTTCTGATGTGCTTTGGGGGGGGACAATAACTTATACAAAAAAATTCCCAATACATCCATTACATTCAAACTAGATCTTTTTCCACTCGTCTCTTTGCCTTTCGATATTTACAGAATGGGATGACCGGGTGTCCTCAGGTTACAAACTGCACATGTTGCTAGGGACATTTTGAACACTCCAGGAAGAATTAGTGTATAAATTCCCTTGCTGTGGATTTCTTGCATTTACACTACAATTACTCGAGTCAAAATGTAGAAGGAAAATTAAAATAGACATTTTTATGAACAAACCATAGATAATGTGTTGCTCAGTTGAAGAACTATAAATAAGAGTGGATTTATCATAAGTCTAATGTGACTGTTGATTGCAATACTCTATAAATGTTGCATTGTTCCAAACAAGTATTTAAATTTTGTGGAAATCCATAGCAAATCATAGCACTACGCTTTTAGTTTGATGTTACCATCTGGCAAGAGCGAGAGGTGGGTTTAACGTGTTACAGATGAATATATAAATTTGTCAGAAGAGCACATATATATTTGAACTCGTATATTTTGTTATCCCAGAGCTATGGTCACAAAGGATCATGCAGGATTGGATAGAAGAGTGAAAGTGATAATGCAAAAAACACTTAGTGATGATGAAAAGAACACTTAGTGATGATGAAAAGAATACTTAGTGATGATGAAAAGAACACTTAGTGATGATGAAAAGAATACTTAGTGATGATGAAAAAACACTTAGTGATGATGAAAAGAACACTTAGTGATGACGAAAAGAACACTTAGTGATGATGAAAAGAACACTTAGTGATGATGAAAAGAACACTTAGTAATGATGAAAAGAACATTTAGTGATGATGAAAAGAACACTTAGTGATGACGAAAAGAACACTTAGTGATGACGAAAAGAACTCTTAGTGATGACGAAAAGAACACTTAGTAATGATGAAAAGAACACTTAGTGATATGGAAAGAAGTATCTCTAATATTATAGTATTCGTGCTGCATCTACGTACCCTTAGATGTGTTGATGGGCTTGATGCTCTCAATGAATGTTTCCACCAGCACAGCGTCTCCTTGATCAATCAGGGTAAAGAATTCGAGGATTACTTTGACGATTTCGTCGCGGTCATGAATCCAATGGTACGTCACACCGTTACTAGCGTGCCACATGATTCCAGAGGGTTTCACAACAATCTTGATAATAAGAAAGATACGATATGCTGGTTGTGTAATTATTTTAGTATGAAAATGACAGAAATATAAAAAGGTGGAAAATTGAATATTTCCAGTACTAACAGAAGAAATCGAAACAAAACAAACTCTTCGGTAGTGATTATATTGGGTGGTGGGAAAGTAAAGGATAATAATAATTGAGGAATTGTTATATGTTCAAAACTTCGAGAAACATTCCATAACTATTATAGAAATGTAAAATAATGGTTTTAACCATTTTACCAAGGTAATTGTCAAAACATGCCTTGGGAGAAAAACAAGAAATATGAAACATAATCCTTCAAAACTTGTAATTTATCAGCAAAGAGGTAGCTGCCGTATATATATATATATATATATATATATATATATATATATATATGAGAGAGAGAGACAGACTCATATAACTCATAATCAAAAAATGGTATATCCCTCAACCACTTGATTGTATTGTCGTATCAGCAAACAGGTCAACTCTTAAAACGTTCTCTTTTTACCTGCATTATCTGCCAAAGAAAGATTTTTCTTACCATTTTCACTTCTTTTTTAAAACATCTATCAAGGAATTTATTGACTTCTACATTTACAATCTCTTCTAAATTTGTTTTCTTCTCATCTATGTGAACAACACGGATATCTGGTTCGTGTTGTGGATAAACCATATCTGAGTTGTAAGCGAATGCGACAGTCTCCGGAAAAGCCAGTCCAAGCTCACACACGATGCAGCGAGTCCATAGTTTGTCGTCGACCAGTTTCGTTAATTTCAGGGAGCTGCTCATTGGGCAGTCCAGATATGCCTGTGTTATAGATAGAACAAACAAAGATAAGACAATATTCTATACAAATTATGCTAGAATGTTCATGTGTCAAGTTCTTGTAGACATTTGAATACATACGATGTGTCAGTGTATGTCCCGTGGTGTAGCCAATAGCCAATTAAAACTCTGATTAACTATTTATATGTTCCAATAAATAATTGTAAAATTAATTAAAAATCATGTTAAAGTTCCTTTATAGTAATTTGGATATGAAAGCCTTTCTCATCTTTTTCTGAATGCTGCGACAATGTCTGGTGCATGTCCAGTAACAAGGACACAGGTGCAACGTTAGATTGAACCCTCGATCTTGAGTCCATTTGATTAACTTGGGGCCACTTGCCAGAAAATTGTGGCAATTGCATTGCAGGATTATAGTGTTGTACATCTTATTCTTGTATCCTAAATTCTTATGTATTAGAGTGGCATGTAAAAAATGACCTAAATCAAAAGTGCATACTATTAAAAGAAAGGTGAAAAAGCTTACCTCGACGTCTTTGCCATCATGTCTTTGTCCGTTGGTACAGGCCTTGGTGAAGAAGTTGACAAAGTAAGTGACTCTGCGTGGAGGGTCATAGGTCTCCAAAAAAGAATGACCACCAACACCAAAAGCAATTGCTTTGTGGACGTAAAGCGAATAAAAGCCATCCTTCGTCTCAGATTTCTTCTTTGACAGCCAGGTAGTTGATAAGACCAGGAGCATGTTACCGGGACATTGATTGCCACCTAATTAATGTATGAATATTATGGGGTTATAAGACTTTGCAGAGTCACATTTATATAGCGTCACCTGGTTACAGAAAGCAGTTTCCTAACGAAATAATGGTTCATTCCTACCTTACGTTGGATGTGAATATATCGATATTGACGGGTGTGTGCATTCACGTTATGTTTTGTTTGATGAGGAAGGTGTTGTGATCAGTAATATGACGTGCATTAATGTGTGAACATTACAGATTTCGATTGAACTTACCGGCTTTCAGTTATACGGGCAGTAAATTTCAACAGTATCAATAGATCCTATTTGAAATTGACGATGATTAATTATAGAGGATCAAACAAGTTCTTTTCTGGTTGGTGGAAAAATTAGTTCTGTAATTAAAAGAGAAAGGTAAAATGGCCCCAGTACCTGTATAATATTTAGCTCAATATCTACCTCTATTACATTTGACTGAAAAAACGTGTAAGGGCATGCGACATTTTGGTTTAGTATGAAATAGTCACATTAAATGTCTTTTCATTCCTTTCGTCATCTATGCATCATATCTCTTTCACATAAATCGACAGAATTTTGAGCAACCGGTTAATCTAGATAGTACTTACATTCTAGATAGTACTTACATTCGGAATCACTGTTTCTTAGCCCAGTTTACTAAACTGACCAAACAGAGAATTAGTCCTCTGTTTCGCAATCATATGCAAGCAACTCGCGTTAGGCAGTGGTCGTTTAGATCACAGGAAGAATGAATGTTTCCTAAATGTGCGTAAGTATATGCTATATTGTGTACACCGAAGTTGATTACGAAGGAAACAATAACTATCAAGTATCAGCAGCAAATTAATGTGTGTCCCGGAGACACAATACTATCTTTAACATGTTTGTATTTGATTTCATATCGGGGTATGGGGTCTTATAAATTTAAGTTTATCTTTAAACAGCAATGGAAATTGATTTTGTGGGATCAATGAAAAAATTAATATACAATATTATCTCATAGTATGTGTAGTTTTATATTCTGATATCATAACGTGCTACATATTACTTTGTGTGGTCTGATTGCCCTAAAAAAAACCAACAAAGTTTTTGTGTTATGTACATTTAGTTAAATTGTTTTTCAGTTTTAACATTGTTTACTGGACTTGACATTTTCCAAACTTGAGTTCATTTGTGCTTGACCTGATTGACTTTTTTTATTTAAATTTTATTTCATTTATGTAAACAACTTACAATAGCTTCATTATTCCCTATCTCTATGAGCTTAATCACCAAACGTTTGGATAAATAAGAAGTTGTACATTTATTGATCAAGGTCAGGGTTTTGGAAGATTCCCATGTGTATACTATTGTGTTGTAAATAAACAAGAATCAATAGATTTTTCTAGAAGGTTATTTTCCATTAGATAATGGTGGTTTTGTTTACAAAATGTTAACGTTAGGTTGTGATTGTAGAGATTTTACAAGTCGTGTTTGAAATCGGGAACTAAATGTTGTATTATGTTGTGCCCAGTTGGGGCAGAATTCAAACCTGGAATAATATTTCAACAAGAGACTGTTGACACATCATTACTTTGCAGGCTTTAACCGACACGTCATCGCTTTCAAATTTGGATCTCTTTGGGACTTGAACTGAGTTTCATTCAGGACGTTTTATTACTAGGACATGTGTCTTTAATTCTTGGATTTTTTTAGATCTGATTTGCAATACATGTTTTTTTGTCTTCATTTTCTTAATTTTGTGTTCTAGGGAAATATATTATTTGTAAACTTGTACAAAGTCTTTACTTTTCTCTCTTACTTATTTCAAGATCATAAACTCGTAACAATTGTGCAGTATTATCTTTACTGGTTTGCTGAGATAATGGAACGTTTTTAACCAGGCCTTCTTGAATTCTATCTTTGAATGAACATTTTCGGCGGCCTTTCCTCGAGTCGAGTCAAGAAAGAGATTGAAGAAGAAAAGGTATGGTCTGTCTGAATATGGTCCCTTTACTCCCATAGGGGCTTGTTATGTCATGTGTAACATATCATCTCATGAGAAATGGCATAAAATCCCAAGACAAGAACAGAAACAACAAGTAAGACTAACGGTGCTGCTCAGTTGAAATCTGGCGTGTGGGGTGGGGATGGAGGGGCGGTATATATGTACCATGGAATACATCCTACATACAACTGTGGTTTAAATGTTAAGTTATAGAAGTAAATAAACTCGCCTCTTTTCACAGAAGGATGTGCATGTAAACCAGTCTTCCAACTGACAGAGCTTTATCCAAATACAGCATATTTACGCAGACACTTGTCCAGGGAATTTGGATGCATTTGGAAAAGTTATATTTCCTGACTACAGTGGCTTTAATTTGTGTTTCTTTAATTGATATTTTCTTGTATTTTCCAGTAACTAATGCCTATATTGTTATCAAATGACACCCTGTCTAATCATGTGAGATGTGTTGTTATACATACATATAGTATTTGTGTCTAGTATCACTGATATGTTCATACTACTGTTTCCTTTTTATAGTCCTATCATAACAGTTATTTTAAAATGTTTAAATTTTCAAACGTTAAAGAGTTCGTTTTTTAGTACATGACACCCCGTTCCCTGCAACACACTCACCATGGAAGTGAGGCTGTCCTAGACACAGATGGAAATAGACGGAAACGATATTGTAAACTCTGTCAAACCGAAATATTTATAGTTCTATTATACTGCAATGTAGTAGATTGTGTTGCATCTAATACGATTCAAGGGTATTTTAGACAAAATATTCTAGATCAGAATTCCAACGTTGATTTAGCGGCTGGTAGTACGCCAACTTCGTGACAAAAAAAAATTGATTGTTATTAATTTAAGCCGATCTTAGATAATTTGCTTAATACATTCAAAATTCACACAAAATGTTCAATACCAGATTTAATATTCCGATCGTTTATACAGTGTTGATCCTAATGTCTTATCGGTTACTTTTTTATATTTTCTGGATGTACTCCAAGGGTGACAAAGGGTATCTTGAACTTGAGAAGGCTGTTTACAGAGATCTGTTAGGATCGATAATACGGCAAAGCAATCAAATGATTACTGATTCGGTTCTTTTTATTGTATTGGCTTTTTTTATTGTATTCCAATCACAATGAATAGTCATAATTTGCATGTAAATATCTTGCGCCGATGCTTGTTAAATCAAAATCAAATTTCAGAAGGCCATATTGGCACTCAATTCCTGCACGTGCTTTCTTAAAACGACTGTAACGATTTAAGCAAACCCAAACATATATTGATACGGACGAGGATGGTAAAATTTGGTGAATAAAGTTTGCGAATAGACAAACTTAGGTCATTTTATTTTTTAAAAAAATCAATAAATATCATCAAGAACGATCATTAAACCATAACGGTAGTGCTCGATATAGTTTTTCCATGGTTACTAGTACTATCAAAAATGAATGCACCATAAAGGTTCATGCCAAGAGAACAGTTTAAAGAAAGGGAATCACTGCAAAAACTTAACTCTGACGGATAAACCAACACGAAGGCCCATATCATCCAAATATTGATGACAATATCGTAACCAGAATTTGTATGTATGGGGAACATTTCTCGATTGTAAAATGGAGGTCACAGTCACGAAATGGTACTTCAAACAGCATATGTTATTTTGCAGGCAATAATATCTCATAAAATGCTGTTATGTCTAGATTTGTAATGCTTAACAACGTGTTTTAGCAATAGATGGCAATCCATATATGGCAATCGGTATATTTAGTGAAAAAGGACCCAGGAAGACCTCGCGAAAGACTAACTATGTACAGGAAGCTTGTACATTACTACACACGTACAATGTCATTATGAGACTCAAAATCAAGTGCACAGACGTGAATGATCTTTAAAGTTTAACGCCTTAGACCACTCTGCCCTTTTCTCACAAACGCATATCCTAACTAAGGTAGGAAACTTCCTCAATCACGAAAATCTGTAATCACCAAGGCAAATATAATACATGGTTCTTACCGAATGTATCTGGTTGTGGGCTTTTTCATGATTTATCGCACTCGTACTCTTCGTGGATATGTCCAGCGCGCAATCGGGGAGGATGAAGATACGCAATAGCTGATTGATTGACACACATTGAAGGAGTCAATGCGCTGCATCATTATGAATGGGCGCAATTGGACCCCGCCCTCAAAGAGTCCATGTTAATTAGTCTTTCTTGAAACCTAAATCTAATAGAAAGTAATTTTAAAGCGATGGAAGAACCTTTTAAGTTCAATATCATATAAAAAGTGTTTCGAAAGTTTATTTCCAAATATCCTTCTCAAAGGGGCACCCGGCGTATATCCAGGGGTCACCACTAAAATGACCCAAATCCGGTCCCGCGTTGTCCAAGGTCAGTGTCATTAACATAAGCAAACGAGATACAAATTTATTAACTAACCTTCAGTTAGAGTGGACATGCATTCCACAGGGGACGAGAGCATACAAATGCTAATATCATCCTTTGACGCAGTCCTTGGCTGACTTGTTCTATCCACAGTTTCCGGATATCCGGTCTCGTACAACATATATTGTAGGGACTCGTAGTATTTCATGATGTATTTGTCCTCTGGTGGGATTGGTATACCTACATAAAATAAACATATGTAACAGATGTAATGCATAAGTATTTAAAATAATTTATGACAAGGTCGATAAATGTATGACGTATAGGACCACCATAATTACTAAACTAATCAAAAGTCTTTTTATCGTGTGTACATTTTTTCCAGTAGGAAGAAACCAAGTTACAGTTAAAACTAACAATTTTCGCCGAAACTATCAGCTGGTTAGACACATGTATGTGTCACTTACCAACGAATTCAATTTGAAGGTTTTCCGGTTTGACATAATAAAAAGTTTTATATACTACAGACGTTTACGGAGATAATATTCAGTTATCGCAGATGAAATATAATAGTCGTCACCGCTTCTTATAGAAAATATAGGGCTTTATTTGAATAATTTCTTTATGTAGCCTTCGTAGATCGCTGCCAATGCTGTTTAATAAATCACTGAGCATGCGCAGTACAGGTCCAGCATAGTACATCCTTACGGCGGGAGATATGGTTTATGCAATTACATTTCATCGAAGGATTTCGGATCAATGTTCTATAAAGTATTTTGCCTTGATATTAATTTATAAATTTGCTGCAATTTAATTATCATTTTAACATAAAGTTATAGTCTCAAGGCAATTTCGGGTTCTCCAACAGTTTTTCATGTCCTTCAATGTCCTACAAAATTTCAACGTCCTTCCAACTTCCAACAGTTTATTTGTTAAATTTCAAGTATACGATATTCAAGGTGCTGGAAAGTTTGAATCGGAAGCCATAAAGTCGGTGCGCAAGAAAAGAGACATTACAGCGTCTGAAACCCAGATTTATCGGGTAAGTAAGATCCAGGTGTAAGACCAATATAGCAGAATTTTGGTTTCTACATTTATTTTAGACATCAATTCATTTTATAACTTATTTAGTGTTTACTCTAAATTTATTCGTATCGCTACAACAATTTTCAAAGTTTAACAAATTGTAAGATACAGTTAGTTAATACTGTATTTCAGTACTTAAATGTAGAACTTCATCTTATATTATGCTTACATTAGTAATTTCTTAACTTCTGCATTTCATCTACGATCTGTTCTTATGTTCTTGAACTATTGAATTTTAGGAGCAGCAGAGGGGGTGAATCAGACAATTGCTCGAGACGTCATTTGCTCTAAATCTAACAAAAATCTCGAGAGAATTAATTCGAATCCTTCTTTTTCAACCAAAAAAAAAGATTACTTGCTCGAAACATAAGTTTTTCGCAAATTATACTCAAAGATCGTTTTCATCGTTTAGTCAAAATACGGTCTCGTCGTGATGTCATCGCCCCCCTCTCCTGCTATGGGTTAATAATTTATTTCAACCAAATATTTGATCGAGTTTTTAGGACGAAAATCATTTATGATTTCACAAACAAACTAATCGCTAACACCTCATCTTGTAGATCAATTAAATTATTTGACTGGTCGGTGAGTCGGAAATTAATTCTCGTTAACGAATTATTATGGCATCGCATGTAGACAGGATTAATTGGGTTTTCAATAATTAGGAATCCTGGAGGAGATGTTGGTGCAAACGAATAAAAAATATATCCCTGCTGAGCTTGATTTGATTGCTCTAGATTAATTTGATAGCTTCCTTCAATTGCATCACATGTTAAATTGAGCGCAATCACCGTTGAAATATTCACATTATGCGGGGCAATATGCCTACCACCACCATCTGGATCATTATTATACCTGAGGAGGACAGTTGAATCTGGTTTTTGTAGCGCCTTGATATCGGTTCTAACAATTCTTGTTAGTTCATCATCGTTGTATTTGGGAAACTTGAAATTACACAGATTGTCTTCTGTGATATTGTAATCGGTTAGGAATCGTTGTTTATTGTCGCTGTTGTCATTAATTATTGTTTGAATAATTAGTTCATAGATATATTCCATGTCAGATATAAGCTGATTTCTTATTTCAACGTGTTTTTGCGATTTTGTTTTCCGTAGTTGTTCTAGTTGTGTTTCATATAATTGTTTAATTTCATTAAAATAACCACGGATGTCAGTTAGCGTAAATGAAATAGTAATAGATATGTCGACTGTTCTTTTAATGATAAAACCCCATTGCAATGTGTCTTTGTTGGTAAATATAAATCTATCGGCGATTTTTCCTTTTCTTATATCAGATAAATTATCTCGATAACTTGGATTGATTTCATGATATGATTGTACGTCCGTGGTTAAGTCGGTGGCGGATTTCTCCGGTGGTTTTTCAGGCCATCCTAACACTGTCCTTAACGAGCTGTTATAGATATCTACAGCATATCCCTCTGTGCTTATTTCGATCGACGACGAGAGCGTCGGTTCATGAAGTTTAATAGCTATTTTTGATTCTTTTCCAGTGATTGATTTTATTCTACGCTAAATTTCAGCATCGATTTGCTCAATTTCGTACGACCCAGTTGGTAACGAAACAGTTTCCCACGCTGGAGTACCATCGGGTTTATTCTTATACGAGAACACCAGTGTGTTATTGGGTTGCTGACCGCCAAATGCAACAGATCTGATATTAGGCCAGCTATGATATACTCGTAATTTTGCGATCTCACGCACTGGAATCGGAGAAGGGAAGTTCACACTAAATTCAGGGTTTGTTGATGTTATTGATATCATGCTTGTTCGTATCGGAGTGGTATTCTCCGCGATTCGTTGAAGCAGTTCGAGTGACATTATTGTTAACGCTGTCTTCAATTTCCAATTTCAGCATCGCGGAGTTATACAACAGGGTCATCGTGGAAAATTCAACATCGGATATGAACGAATTATCTATCGACAGCTATATCAACTCGGATAATTTCGAGTATGCGTCAAATACCACCCGGTACCGAGCTGTATAATCGGCGAGTTTTTTCTGAGATATTTTTTCATTTTTTCATGATAGCGCTCAGAAAGTAATTTCAAATTCGCGGAAAATTCTTTCACGGTATCATATCGATATCGATGCGATTGTGATACCTCTGGGACTATTATCGGTTCAATTGATTTCGTCGATGTCATTACTATTTAAAACCCGCTAGTGTTTTCAATTATTCGATTGTGTACCTGGATTTATGGTCGATGGGGGGAATACCGGATACAAATTCTAGCGTCCAGGGTAGCGACTCCCTAACCCCTGCCGCTGGCCCGTCGGATGTAGTTATATCAATTCTAATAGGGGATCTTATTCGGTCGGGCGCTTCGGGTATCATATCGTTTATATACGTCACTGTGTTAACACCGCTTATATACATCGCCGGGCCGACTCCCAAATCAAATTTACGGCGATGTATTATTGTAAATCGATAACAACCCGGTATACTACCATATTTGCTGTGAAAATATAAACTATTTTCATTTCCTTGGATCCAATCAAAGGTCCCACTGGCAACTGTGTATACGATGTTATCAACGATTTTTACGTAGTGTGGAATTTTTACCTTATCGAATCGTTCGAAAATCATCTTTGACGGCATTGACTGTTGTTTTACTTTCATCGATAGCCGCTTTAATTTCAGCGAGGGTCATGACTGCCACAAGTGGGGTTCCAAAAAACTTATCGACCACGTCGTTGGCGGGTTTTTGTACCTTTTCGGATTTTTCTTTTAGTTTAAGAATATCGTCGTAAACGTCGAGATAGGTTTTATTGATTTCGGTAGATTTCATCATCGTTCCATCGCGGCGTTTAAAAAATGAAAACAAAAGGAGGTTAAATCCAAAACCTTTTTGGGATTTATAATTCCCGTCGAGTTCAGAACATCTCGTCGTGATATTGTAACTTTTAGAACCCTCAAAGAACTTATTAACAATTTCGCTTGCGGTTTTTTGTTCGTCAATAGCTTTTTTAACTTCAGCGAGGGTCGGGCCTGTCAGAGATTTCGTTTCAGACACAGGTGTTCTCCCCAAAAAATTATCCACGATGGTATTAAGTGTTGTTTGTCTCACCATAAACATATTAATATCTTTGAGAGTCATCGTAGATGTAGCTGGGACACCAAAGAAACTATTAGCGACGTAGGCATTGTGAGTATGCTTGCCAATAAACTCGCTAATTTCAGCGAGAGTCATGCCTGCCACAAGTGAGGTTCCAAAAAACTTACCAACGACGTCGTTAGTGGGTTTTTGTACCTTTTCAAGATTTTCTATTAGTTTAGAAATAGCATTGTAAATATCAAGATAATTTGCCTTGATTTCATTTTCATTCATCATCCTTCCCGCGTCCTTGTTAAAAAAGAATAAAGATAGAAAGTTTTTAATTTCAGCGAGAGTCATGCCAACCACAAGCGGGGTTCCAAAGAATTTAAGTACGACATTTTTGCGAAAATTGTTATAACCTCGTATAACCAGCTCACGGCCGCGGGTGGCAATCATGCTGTCGTGGGCGTCAATCGCGTCGGTGATCGTAGACACAAATTCGCCTGGTTTAAATTGTCCATCGTTGGAATACAGCGCAATAGAGTTTTCAGCGGCGTCGCGCTGCCGTATCAAAATGTCATTCACGGATATATTACTGGTATTCAATTTACCCTGGAGATCTTGAAATACAACTATTTCGTTCGGGTCAACACTTACTAAATTTAACGTCTCAGCGATTTCATCTTCAATTATTTTTTTTACATCCTCGATAGAGCACGCAGATGTTTTCGTGGTTGGTTTCAACATTGACAGAGATCGTCCCCAAATATCAATCATTATTGTAAAGACTCTAGTATTTTTAATTTATTCATTCTCTAAAATTACCTTGTAATTTCCCACTCGTGTATTTATTTACAACCAGATGAGGTGGTTTCTGTGACGATGAAATCTCCGCGAGGACATTTAATACTTCACGTCCGCATATCGGTGGATCATTTAATTGTTGTGTTGGCAGCGTGGAATAAAAAATCGGAAACTCTTTGAGTTTCATCGAAGAATTTATATACCGCATAAACTCGTTCGGTGGGGCTAACCCATATGAATCAAAATAGACAATCCCACGTGGATCAATCGCGTATGCAACCCAGTGAGTTCCCGATCCGTTACTGTTATCAAGATTGATGATACCGGTTTCAACGCGTTTAGGTTTTCTCGGTAATTGATCTCTCATAAAAACCCCTCTGAAGTTTTTTATCGCTAGTTTTTTAGCAGCATCAATTAAATCAAAATTGGACATAGGGAGAATTGGGCTTTCAACTAATAAACCGTTCCTGGTATTCTCAGACCGGATCCGTGAACGGATCTCCCGCTGTACCATGAATACGGGGTTCCTGGTAGTCTTAGACCCTTTCCCTTTTTTATATCCTTTCCCAGTTGCTTTTTCAACGCCATCCCTGCCGCGGTCCCAACGGCTCCCAACGCCGCCGCTTTCGCCACCTCTGGGGCAGCCGCTGCAATCAATGCTGGTATAGCAGCTAACAATGGAAATATACCACCTGATTTTATCATGTTGGCGACTGCAGCCTTTGAAAATACAATTTGAACCCCTCTCTTATTCTTTAGCGCATCATTGAAATGTTTTAGTTGACGATCCGTCAATGATATTTTATGTGTACCGCCGGACATCTGCGTTGGTTTCAACGTTATTGTTGTTCCACATTCTTTAGCGGATTTTGATCGCAATTTCTTGACCTGACCATCAGTCAGCTTGACACTAACAACACTATATGACATTTTATTGTAAAACATATTTATGCTTTCAATTGATCTATTTGGAAACTCTTCAAGTTTCATTTACATATTTTCCACTGGTGCATCAACAATTCTCATTCGTCCACCAACACCTTCAAGTAGCATTGATTTGTCGCTGAGAATAACAGCAACCGCTCTATAATTAGCAATAACACCACGAAGGACATTGGCTCTGAACTGTATATCAACGACGGATTGCCTTGTTAAATCAAGATGTTCCAGCGAAAAGTAGTATATCGGATACAAGTTCTTAAAATCATGTTGCGATATTTGCAAACCAGTATCGACATTTTGATCACGGCCCATATATGACAGCATACGATGGTACAAGCGCGCAATATGGTTTTGACCGAAATTAAGTTGTATGTCTTCGGATGGTTCCTGCTGGCCATTTATTCTCAACGAGACCTCACTAACTCCTAATTGATCAAATATCATATGACTGTGCAATTGTGATTCCACTCTTGTCATATCCATCAACGCGATAAATATATGACGTGGAGCTGAAACGCCTTGTTGTGATGCCAAGTTCCAAGTAAATGTACCGTTGATATTTGATTGCTTAACATCTGTTGTTGTTGTTAGCCAACTTAGCAATGATTTGCCACCTGTGTCCATAAATGAAAGTAGCCGCTCTTCCGTGGTAATTGATGGGGTCATTATTGGCATCCACAAGACCAATTTAGTTAAAATGACTTTACCAGCGTCAGCATCTGGATTTGCAGGATCCGCTGAAATTCTCCAGATTGCATCATTGACACTACCCTTTCGCACGAGTACTACTATATGCTTCGCTCCATAAATAACTTTTCGTACATTTCTACAGAATCCAAATATATGATGCAACGGAATCGCACATGAAAACGATTTACGTTGTCCTGCCAACATTGCTATTCGTGTTGTAGCTCCTAGATTGTACTGGGGATCAGTATTTATAATCATATTCTCGACATCAACAGCAGCAGCTCCAGCATTATTATTTGGTCGTCGTACATTAAATTGAGTGGGTTCAGCAGTGTTTTTATTATCTTTTTCAAACATCATAGACGGACCTGCTGATTTTGTATAATCGTCAGAGTATCTTGCTAACCCAATTATTGTTGTAGCCACATCAACATCACGTTGATAGACTCAATCTCTTTTCCGTCAATGAGATATCTCGCGGATTCAAATAGCGCCATGATACCATTATTGACTAAGCCGACTTGGGCACCATCTGGATACGGTGCGGGTACAGCAGCAGTATCAGTAAGTCGCACAAGTTCTCCTACTTCGATAAACGCTTCAGCGGGTAGAAAGTATTTACTGGTATCATGGACTTGAAGTTCAATTCGCGATCGAATATCTGCTTGTATTGCATGATAGGAATAAAATTGATAATCGCGGACGGAATTGTCCTTGGGTACTGGGGCTTCCATTTCTAACGCGGGATCAGCTGTTCGTTTAAACATTATATTAACATACTAGTATTTTCAATTGTGAAATTCTTTGTAATCATCGTCGTTTCTGTTTTCGTTTCAAACCACTTCCTGCTATCATGTTTGCGATATCATCTTGGTTACTGTTCGCCAACGACGCAGCCACGGATGACGGAGTCACCGAAGCAGCCAACGACGCTAATTTTTCTTCCACTGCGCTATTTATTGCTTTGCTTACACTTGCAGGCATCACTGTTGTAGATGGCAGTACAACTGGTTGCTTTTTTCGTCGTCGCACCAATAATGCTATTTTATCTTTCGCGGTAGAAAATGCCTTTCCGGCAAGATTTCCAACGAAATCTCCGATTTTTCTGGTTCCCTTATGACGAATAATATCAATGGCCTTCATTGATAATTGTTTAGCTAACGGCGCCACCTTGGGAGCCATTCTTGTAAATAACCCCGCAATGGTATTGCCGAAACCATCTCCGTAATATGCTCTATAAACAGGCAATCGTGAGTTCACCACGTAGACGCTTACGGGTTTATCATGGTTGTAGTGTATGATCATCTTGTTATAAAACTAGTAGTTTTTCAATTGGTGATCAATCGCTAAGATCCATAGGATTTTCATCATAACCATGGGCATCTTTGTGATTTTCAACTAATTCAGCAATGAGTTCTCGATATACATCAATGCCCATAATACCGCCGGCAAATAATCGTCTACAGATATCAGCTGCTTCATTAATTATCTCGACGGAGTTTTTTCCGGCTCGCTTTCCACCCATAAGTATTTCTAACCGTGATATATCACTTAGGATGTTACCAGGGCATGTCACGGTTGCGTTGAAATCCTTTGGATTTTTAATCGAATATCCCTTTCCGCTTGTTTCCTCAGTTGTACCAGTTGCGCCCTGACTATCATCAAGTAATTGCTTTTGTCGGCCTCGACTTTGTTTTCTCGTTCTTGTTGTTTTTGTATACCATAACTATCAACTCCTACTTTGAAAGATCTATACTCAATTGTATCCTTTTTCAAATTACCAGTAATTCCCTTATTCGTTTTATACAACCAATTAACCCATTCATCTCGGCTTATTTTACTGTTTTTTTACTCGTCTTTTAAAAAGTCCTTTCTAGAATGAAAGCTTTGGGCGGCGAAATCACCAAAAATCTTATAATCTTCGATTTTTATTAATTGAGGTCGTTTGATTTCCTTTATAGCTCCTTCGGTGAGTTTGTCTATAAAGGAAATACCTCTTGGGGTGACATCAACAGGTTGTGGTTCAGGCGCAGAATCATCAATATCATCTAATCGTTCATACTCGCGTTGAGCTTTTATATCACTGGATAGCTGTTGTATCCCTGCGCACGTTTGTTCGGTCTCTGCTGCTGTCTTTTCAAGTGTATCAAGCAGCGATGCCTTCGTTGCTCGTTCTTTTTCAGGAATATCTCCGTATATCGCTGCTTCAGTTAACTTTTTCACATCTTTGGTCGCACTTGTTATCGGAGTAAACAGTTGTTCACTTGACACAGAAAAGTCAGTCTGCGCTTGTTGTCGTTGTTGAAGTTTCTCGCGAAGTCTGTCTCGAACCGGTATAAACTTTTTAATTGCTGCTAGCCGCTCTCGGGCTAATTTAGTTGTAAGTGATTCACCTACCATATATTGTTTGTGAACTGAGTTTTCAAATATGAAACTATCACAATTAAAAGCTGAGTTATTAAATAATGTACCATCAAACTAACGTATCCATCTCCGACAGGGTTAACTGTACGACGCTATCCGCGAGTGTTTCAGAAATAACATCGCTGGAGGTTTCAGAATTGTAATATCTGAGAACGGCGATGAACGACTTTTGTTAACGACGCGGCAACAACAACAACTGCGTGAAATGGAGGCGTCGTGGTGATTACTTGCTACCACAGCCAGATCATCCAGTACGCACATAACTGCATGAGCAAGCCCAAACTGCTGAGTATCCTTTCAGGAGAAAATCCTATGTGAGTGTTACAAAAAACGCTAAAAAAAATATTTTTTACTGAAAATTTACTGAAAGCCTATTTTTATAGTAACGCTCACGTGGTTAGGATACTGGTTTTTCCTCGTTTAACATTTTTCTAATATCACGAACCTTAGAACTAATTTCAGCTCGTTTTTGATACTCTTGGCCGAGTTTTTGACGTATTGCTTCAACGGTGCTAAATAGCATTATAAATACATTAATGTCGTTACCGTACAAACAAGCATTGATGGACTTTTGAATTCCTTTCACGAGCCTGTACATCTTAGGTAAAACATAACGACCCTTACTAAACTGATACTCTATGTCTTCATATTCCGAGGTAATCCTGTCGTAGTCGAGATCTTTGGATAATACTATTCCTCGATCTTTCAAATTTGAAATTTCAGCAATTATAGCACTTATATCTTTGATATCCATTATTTATATAATACATTTTATCTTTAATTTAAAAAAGTAACACTTATTTTGGCAATCCCGCTGGCGCCCTATGACGTCAGAGAGACCCAGAGGTTACTTTATTAACTTAATTAAGTACCCTTAAAGGATTTATTTCCCTTGAATCGTTTCAAATGTATACGAATTTTATTTTATGGCCATTTTTCTTTGACAGAGCTAATTTAGTTATATTTTCTGCAACAAATCGTATTGAAGGACTACAAATATCGAAATATGTACTGGCTTCATTTATTGACTGAAATATTTTTTCTTCGTTGGTTTCTGTATCAAATGATTTCACATGTTTTGCCTTTTTTGCGTGTTTGCCGGTTCCACCTAATTTTGTATTCTGACGCTGAGTAACAACTCGTAAGTTATCCAATTTGTTATTTTGAGGTAATCCATCAACGTGATCAATTACAAATCCGTCTTCGATTAATCCGTAAAATGCTTCATAGATTATTCTGTGATTAAGATATGTCTTCTTCCCGGCTGTAAACATCAAGTATCCCATATTATTTACCCGTCCAACCGGTTTCTTTAGTCTGCGATGCCTAACAACACCATCACGGGATGCTTCATAATTAACAAGCACTGAGTGAGGTCTGAAATCTTGGCTCATTTGTATAATAATACTATTTGTCTAATTTATTATTTGCTTTAATTATATGTCTATCAATGTAGTCTTGAGGGGTTTTTATGATTTTGTCGCTTACGGAGTCATCAGTAGGATCAATGACTGCAATTTTTATTCGTTTGTCATAGTAGCGTTTTAGTTCCCTGTAACGTTTGCCGCCACAACTGAGACACAACTGCGATTTTCCCCTTACCCCCACCCCACATCGGAGGCACGGAAGGAGGCCAAAACTTTCTCGCCGAACGCTTTGTAAATGATACCCACAGAATTCGCTTCTGCATGATTTGTTACACGGGGTTGTTGATCCAATCATTAGCCACTTGCAGTGATTCATTATACTATATTTTTCTATTTAAATACTTGTTTTAATTATAACATGGAGGAGTTCGAGAGATTATCAGCAATTAAGCCCTACAAAAATATCAAATTCAATCTCGATAGAGTATCTGTTAAACCAAAACGTCTAATAGACGATAGCATGAAGGAGTTCAAGAGATTGTCAAAAATTAATCCTAGATTTAATCTCGATAGAGTATCTGTTAAACCAAAACGTCTAATAGACGATAGCATGAAGGAGTTCAAGAGATTATCGAAAATTACGCTTTGGAAAAATGCTAGATTCGATCTCGATAGAGTTTCTGATAAGGAATTTGAGAGATTATCGAAAATTACGCCTTGGAAAAATGCTCAATTCAATCTCGATAGAGTTTCTGATACACCAAAGAATAAAATTCTTGATAGAGCCCTGATAAATAAAATACGCGATTGTATTAATGAATTCAAACACGACGGTGCATCTCATAGCTGGTCAACATTTCGAATTGATGGCATTGTTGATGCCACCATGAACGACAGCAACGCAGCCATGATGTTATCACAACTTGGCAACAAAAAGTACTTTTTTAGAGTGAAATTCATTATCCGTGTAGAATCAGGCGGTTGGATTATACGAGACAAATTTGAACCGATTCTAAAGAAAACAGTCGTTGTTAGCCGTGATTCTAAGCCGGGTCTGTTAACTGGAATTGACAAACCATACTATGAACGAGCATATCCTGAAACAGCAGTTGTGTATGGGATATATCCGTTAAATGAAAAACCTGATATAAGACAACTTAAACCAATGAAACAGTCGTCGCCGGCGACTTCGTCGTCAGTGGCTTTGCAACTCAATTGTGTAGCAGCACGAATAACATAACATTTTATAAATGCATCCCGAAGGAACAAACTTACCGATCTACGGCGTAGCAAAATAGCTAAATGGGAGTTAACGGTGAAAAACCGCGGAGCAACTATTAGCGATATAGCAAAATTAGAAACGTCGCTGAGATTTCCAATAACCGTTATGACGATAGCCGGAGAAGTTTTATACGAATCAAAATATAGATCAATGGGAGCCCCAATTAAAATTATTGATCATAACGAACACGCATGGACGTCCGCGGTCACAATATTTCCACGAAACAGAACAATAAAGTATATACCCGACGAATTCTTACGAGAAGAATTTTCCAGGGACGGTTTTCTCGCTGAAAAGAAACTATTCGATGCTATTGCGCATTTGAGTAAAAACGACCCCGTGTCGGTGTGGTTACTTCGCAGCACTGAAAACGACCCGGATACGTTTGATCAGTTTGTAAGACCAAACGGTGAATTATCCCGCACTGAAGCATTTCACAACAAAATGAAAAAGAACAGCTACTGGGTTTTTAACGGCGTGTGGCGAAGCCACCGTTGAAATCATCAACGACGAACAATTATTGACAAACTGTTTTACAATCCCGTCGGTTGCATCTAATTTTGCAAAAATCAAAAACGCATGGAAACCAACGCGCGTAGAATTCTTGCCAGACATTGAGGCTAGTTGTTTAGAATTTAATCATGGTGGTTTTTGGAATTAAAAATACGACCATGATAATATCATTTCAGTTGATATGGCTGCTTGTTATCCAGCGAGATTTCTTGGTTATGGAGAGTATTTTAAACGATTTGGACACCCCGTACATGAAATGACTCGTGTTGCAATTAATGGGCCGCTGCCTGATTTTGATTTAACTGGATTCGCTCGTGTAGTATCATTTGAGTTCGCAGCAGGACTTCATCGCTGTTGTTATATTTGGATTGGTAGACACATGTCTGAAAAGAAGTGGCTGCCAATAACGCTATTACGATTCATGATTGATACAAAAATGTTAATTTCGCTGACAGTCAGTGAAGCAATTATATCATATCGGAAACAAACCAATGTCTGGTTACCAACACCGGAACGTCTTGATAGTATAATTGAGGAATCCAGAAAAAATTTTGATGCCGGCGAAGAATATATCATTGAGTGGTCCAAACGGATATTTAATCAACGAAACATCGAAGCAAAAGATCTCGGCAGAAGAATAATCGAAAAATTCACTCAGGGAGGAAAAAAATGCGACTATAGACGATATTGTTCACGGCTGATTATTGATAACACCAAATATGACTTTTTAATCGCGGATGCAGTATCTAAAAACATTTATGTGAATCGTAAAGATGCTTTTTTGTCCGATGGAACAAAATTGGGTACAGTTGTTACTTATAGCGACGGTTACAGATCCCCGTATACACATTTGAGGTCGTCGATGTTGGGTTATGCTTGTATTAATTTATTTTCAATGATAAATAGATTTCCTGACACTGCAGTTAGAGTTGCCGTTGATTCATTTTACATTAACAGCAAGTACAGTTACGCAGTTGCTGAATTCACTAATTCGGATGAAAGCTGAGGATCGTGGAGAATTAAAAAAGAAATGCTGCGCGAGTATTCTGAATCAGCAGACGTTGAAAGTAAAAGTAATTACTTACGCGGTGATAATTTATCAGAGCGTTCTAATGCACCATCGATATCAGATCCAATTTGTAGATATAAAACAGTTTATTTAAACGGCTGTGGCGGGTCAGGAAAAACGACGCGTGCAATCGAGTTATTTCGTGGGAAAAATCCTACGGATTTCACAAACATGATTGTGCTGACGCCAACACATAGATTAGCCAGAGAGATGAAACAACGAAACGTTGAAGCTTGTACTTATCACAGCTTTTTTCGATACAAGGGCGATGAATGGACCCATGAAAGAATGGGTGATAAATTCATCCCTGCGGTTATTATTTGGGATGAGATATGCACGGTTTCGGTAGATGTATTAAAAATGTTTCTTGATTGGTTGCTGCAAAAGAGTACAGCGGTAATAATGTGTGGAGATTATGGCCAACCACCACCATTTGTCGGCGCGGGTTCACATGATTGGCTAAAGAATTTTGTTGACTATTATGAAGAAATCGATACTGACTATAGAGCACTTGATGAACAATTACGTACAGTTAAGAATTTAATTAGACTGCAACCCGATAAAATCCAATGCGAAATAATCAAGGAAATAATTCCTGAAACTCACATGGAGGAATTTTGTGAAGCATGGAGACCAAACGATTTTGTAGTGGCAAGTAGAAAGATAGTCAGAGATACAATTCAGCTGAAATTATGTGAGCTACACAAACAAAAAATATCCGATGTTACAGGTTCCATAGTGTTACAGACCAGCTGACACCCGCAAGCAAAACATCGAGGTGGAAATACCCGGCGGAGGCAAACAAATACTTGTGCTAAATGATATTGTATGCGTTGATATACAATTTGTTGAACGCGCATTGAACGCTAAATCATCGCCGTGGACACTGGGTTATGTAACGACGATACATTCCTCGCAGGGATTAACCATCGCGGATACAATTGTTTGGATAGTCGATAATCGCATTGAGTGGTCAAATTTAGTCTATCTTGCAGTGTCTAGAGTACGGCGAATAAATCAGCTTCGAAGAATTGTTTTCGATGATGACACCACAATGGATGATATTGATGTTAGCATCATTAATAAAAAAAACTCTCCGGTTACAAACAACAAGACAAAAAAAAACAACGAGAATTTGATATTGATGCTGAATTAATAATTACGCTAAAGCAACAACAGAATAATCACTGCGCGAGTTGCAATTATATAATGCGTTGGCAGTATTCGGATAAAGATCCTCGCCAATTTACCGTAGATAGAAAAAATAATAATCTCGGTCATGTCAGAAACAATGTAATGTTGACTTGTCTTGAGTGTAATAAACGCAACGGCGCTAGTTAAGACCATGCGGAGGCAATTGAGTATCGTCAGGAATAACTTGTAATTGTTCGCGTGTAAAACCCCGCTGAGGGGCAGTTGAATCCAATTTATAGATTGGAGGTCTACCAGTTGATCGTGTTATAGTAGATAAGCTATGCGTAGTGACACTCCAAATAGGATCAGTAGCCCTTTTTTTAACACCTTCGAGTTCTCCTGGTTCATATAAATATCTCACGGTGACATTGCCAAGAATTGGCTGAGAAACGCTATCCCGCTGTGGTTGTGGTATATACTTTTTTTTATTGCGTTGTTAGGTTTCATATTGATTGCTCTGGTAATCTCGTTATTTAGCGCTGCAACTACCCCTGGTAACCTTTTGACCCATTCACGGGATCGCTTTTCTTGGATGAATTATTTTGCCTATTGATATCCAAATAACCGCTCAGCAAGAGTCCGATTAAATCGCTCAACAATTGCCTGATCGCGATGTAGTGCAGTATGCCCCCGTCTTGAAATGCGCCTTGAAATTCCTTGCCAGGATCAACTTGTAACAGATTTGGCCAGCGTAGTGGGCCTCGTCGATAAATCTTTTCAAATGCAGAAGCAACTTCAGGTGATGATTTTGCTTTTAGCGGTTCTGCTTGTTTGTATCGACTCGCAACGTCAACTACGGTTAGCGCGTATTTGTAACCGTTGTCATGTGGTAAAAATAATAAATCAGCTTGATGAACTTCATTAGGTCCGGTAACATCAAAATGCGAGAAATTGATTTGTTTAGGACGCGGTAGATAAATTTGCCATATAGCCTGTTTGGATAACCAGTTAGCCGCAGTGGCCTTTTTCACTTTTGCGGCGTTAGCGAGTTTATTGATTGCAGCGTTACCCCTCCAGTATCCCCTCGGAGAATAATAAATAGATTCCATATTATTAATTACCGGCGATCATCATCAATTTGCCTTTCATAGCCGATTTTACCAACCACGAAGCCAATTTTTCTTTCAAATATTTATCAGGAACAGCATTTAACGCATGAATTAATTTCACATCCGCGAGATGCCTGTTTTGCAGATTGCTGCTTTTATATGCAGCATCATGAGCATGACACGCCTTATCAATAGCGTTTATCGGATACTCGCCGGGTCGGGGCTGATTTTGATCATCAAGTCTGATATCTAATCGTGTTCCGGGGCAACAGTAGCTATATCCTGGAAGGTGCTTTTCTCCGGGGTACTTTGCCCATGGGGTTCCAGGGAACTTTGCCAATTTGGCTGTGATATCACCTCCTCGTTTTTTTTTAAACATCTCCGGATTGTAAAATCTTTGATTTTGTAGAAATAAATCTAAACTTTTTTGTACCACATGTTGCACATCTACCAGTTAGTGCAGATCTGTTATTTTTAGTTGTAATCGTCGTCACATCATTTGTGCTAGTACGCGTTTTGCACTTCACACAATATAGATCCATAATTTATGTATAGAGATATGAATATAATTGATTTTTCAGCGACTAAAACAAGAGAACCAGTTAAGCATCATGCAGCGCTACCAAACTCTATCCGCGCAATTATAATCGGGCCATCTGCATCCGGCAAGACGCAATTGTTGCTCAATTTAATAGTGAGATGGATGAAGTGGAATAAGTTGTATTTAGCTGCTCCTAGCGTAGATGATCAACGATGATATGACGTGTTAAAGGATTATAACGAGAATTCATCAGAAATTTCCGGGAAGGGAATTATTGAATTTATAGCCGATATTGACGAGGCACCATCCGTGGATGACCTTGATGGGAGCATTAACAATTTAGTTGTATACGACGATATGATGTTAGACAATCAAAAACACCCAGCTAGAATATTTTCCCGAGGCAGGCATAAAAACACTGACGTGATATATGTCACTCAACGATACACTCAGATTCCAAAAGGGATCAGAGATAACTGTAATATTATTGCTGTGTTTAACGGCGTTGATACACATACGTTACGAAATATTTGGCAGACATGGTGTTCCGATATGGACTTCAATCAATTTAAAAATTTCTTTAGTAAAGCTCAGTCAACCCCGCATGGATTTATAACAATAAATTTACATGATCCTCGGACACGATATCGTATCGGACTCGATCAAATATTTGGTTGAAAAAAATTATTAACCCATAGCAGCAGAGGGGGGGGGGGCGATGACATCACGACGAGACCGTATTTTGACTAAACTATGAAAACGATCTTTGAGTATAATTTGCGAAAAACTTATGTTTCGAGCAAGTAATCTTTTTTTTTGGTTGAAAAAGAAGGATTCGAATTAATTCTCTCGAGATTTTTGTTAGATTTAGAGCAAATGACGTCTCGAGCAAATGTCTGATTCACCCCCTCTGCTGCTTTAGGTATCAGTTATTTTTTTAAAACTTATTTAGATTTTACTCTGAATTTATTTGCATCGCAATATATCAATTTTCTCTATATAACAAATTGTGAGATACATGTAGTAGTAGTATATGGGGATACTCTAGCGTCAAGGGAAAATCCAGTCAAAAAGGGCTTGGGAACATCTAGCGTCAAGGGGAATTTAACATGGGGGATTATCTAGCGTCAAGGGAAATTTAACATGGGAACTATATGGGACTTTCTAGCGTCAAGGGAAATTGAACATAGTGGCCTATCTAGCGTCAAGGGGAATTGAACATAGTGGGCCTATCTAGCGTCAAGGGAAAATCCAGTCAAAAAGGGCTTGGGCAAATCTAGCGTCAAGGGGAATTTAACATGGGAAAATGTAACTAGGAGTGAATGGGGAATTGAACATAGCGACAAGGATTGGGTCACTTTAGTGTCAATGGGACCGTAACGTTAAACATGGATATATCAGAATTGGTGTCAATGGGAATTTAACATAAGAATCTCACCTGAAGTTCTAAGGGAATTGAACATTGGTGACTTCATTGTGTTTAAAGAGGGTCGAAACTATTTATAGGGTAAAATAGACTTGTAGGGAGAAAGGGCTGATAGGGACAAACATAGACATACAGAAAGAAACATGGGTTCAAAACATTTATTCAAGTATATACATAGGCTCTCTGGCCTGTGCTTTGGTCTAAGCACTATCCATTTAAAACATTCAAATCTGAACATAGAACAAATCTTTGATCTAGAAAAAATAATTTTATAATTAAATTGTATGCCTTCAAAAAGACCTCACTTTACATACAACGCATACGCATTTCATATAAGAATTTTACTTTTCATACAACAATTAATATCCATTTTTAAGAAAAAAGCTAAACCAAAACAAGTAACAAACAATCAAATAGGAGAAAGTTCATGTTGCTTTCTATATCCGTCACACACATGGTCTAAAATCTGGTCAGCTATCGCTTGTGTCCCAGCGTAGATGTTTCCAATTACGTACCCTTTTCATTCGTAAATCTGCTTGAGTCTTACGCTCGATACTTGGTGTGTGAAATGATTCATCTTTCTCGCTTGGCAGTGTTAGTCACAATGAACTATTGGTCTTGGACGATGTCCCTTTTTATATGCTGCCCAATCTCGACGTGACCGTACGGTAAAGTGAAGTGATTGGGAAGCCGCACTCTCTTCTGGTACACGATTTGATAGACTTTTTCCAAAGGTCGGCTAACAATTTGGTGTGTGGGTAAACGGACAATCTTGTGCGGTTCGTGGGTAGTCACTTGAAAAGTTTCATCCTGTCCAGACTGTAAGGCTTCTTGAAGCACGTCAAAGTTCACCACTTGACTGGTGCGATAATTGAGAGTCAATCCTTTTACTTTACATTCGGTGTGCATATCTCCTTGTAGGTCTCGGTATTCGTAGCCGTAATTTTTAGGACCACCACTTGCAAAACTTAGAATCTTGTCGTCGGGATGTTCATCGGTCCAGGCTCCTAAACGGTCTCCTTCGATGGTAGGGTTACACTGGTTCGGTCGGTGAATGTAGATGCAACTGTCTGTGTCAAAATACAGGACGCGATCTCCTAGCAGTTCTAACACTTCGTACAATTTTAAGCGAGCATGGGCTGTCACGTAAGCCGCAATGATGACATTTCCAAATTTGTCGGCTTCTACAAAGTTTAGTTCTTCTTCGTAATTGACTAAGATCAAGTCCTCACGAATGACGTCCACGTGTTTGATGACTTTGGTTTTGTCGTGAATCATCTGGAAGTAGCGAGAAGGTTCAGACAAATACTCCGTCTTGGGTAAAGACGGTCGTTGTGCCATTTTACCCCACAAACAATTGAGCATGACTTTGGCAAAAGATCGCCTTCCTTCGTTTTTCTCGACCTGGTCTAAAGTGATACCTTCCTGCTCCCTATATTTTTCTTTGAATTTCTTTTGGTCTTCGGGAGTGTGACACCAGGACGGATAGCCACTAGCTTCTTGTTTTAGTTTTAAAAAAGCATTCACGTAGTCTGCAAAAATACCTTTCTGTGTCTCGTCGCCCTTGCGGTATTGTTGTGTTTTGGGAAAGTGATAAATTTCGTGCACTTCTAACAGTCGGTATCCCATGTCCAGAGCTTTATACAATTCCACGCTCACCCACGTTCCTGTCAAGGCGCGTTCTTCCAGGCTGTGTTGACAAGGTTGATCTTGGTTGCACGTTTCGGCACATGTGCGACACAAAGGAAACATCAGTTTTCCTTGGCAATGGTGAGGTAAAACGGGATGGTACAAGTCTGTGGGAGGTAAGACTTTGCACTTGATTAATCCTTCGTACTGACGAATGTGGTCCAAGTCAATGTGTTCTGTCATCAGTTCTGGATGTCCTACGGGAAAGTGACAATATTTGCAGACGTACGGATACAGCGAACACACGTCCAAGTATTTGATTTCTTCTCCCTTCTCCTCGTCCGCTTGGTACAGCAAACAAGTAGCATTCGTTCGTCCTCCGTACAAACTATTCCGAGGGTTCAATGGGTCCACCAACTTGTAACTTTCTACGATGCGTTTAAACTCGGGATCGGTTTTCAAACGCAGATCGTACTCGTGTTCCCACATTTCCACTACCTGGTATCCTTGCTGTTCTAACTTCAAACGTCGCTGACACGTGGTCTGGTACAAGTCTTCCATAGTCCGTTGTAAAAATTGATTTTTGGTGTCACGCTGAGGGTAGCACATAGGGCATCCGTGAAATAAGCATCCGTTAAACTCGTACACAATTTGAGGGTTTTTTAAGTCCCAACCATCCACCGAATACGTTCCGATGGTCTTTTCGCCTCCTCCGTTGCGAGCGTGTTGGATCCATTTGTTTTCCTTGTCACACAAGTAATGGAGCCAGCGTAGGGCTTTGACCGAGTATTGCCGTTTGACAAAGTTCGTCGTTTGAGGACTGATGACAGCTAGAGTATTTTCAGGCATGAAGCATTTTCGGTACACTAAGGAACATGCTTTGGCGATGGTACAAGCTTCTTTCAAAGGATCGATCCCTCCGTACTCCATGAACAATTCTCGAAATTTTCCACAGCAACGTCGTAAAATGTCCACGTCAGATCGACAGTACTTTAACATTTCTTCTTGAAAGTCAAAAGGGTCCGAGGCGTGAGTCTGGTACCAAGCGAAGAAAGCTTCTCGTTGTTCGGTACGCATGTTGTCAGGGTCGTAATAGTGAGCCTCCGGCAAATGGAGCAGAACGGTACGTTGATTGGCTTCGGTATTGAAAAAGTGTGGAAAATAACCTTTAGCCATTTCTGGCATACCAAACGTTTTAGGCATGCGACTCAATGGCATGGCCAAGTAACTCATCGAATCTTTAAACTGCACTTGTCCTACTTGCATGTAAATGATTTTGGCTCCGTTCAAAGTCACTTTAGGACGTTCGGTACTTTGTTCCGTATAGTATCTGAGCAGAAATTGCCCATCGTATCCCGAGAAATTGTGAGCCATGACCGTGGCATGGCGATGACAATCTCTGTAACGTTCGATGTCTTCTGGACTCCACGTCTCATCGATGGGGTTTAAGATCCATTGGGCAAAATTGACCAAGGTGTTTGACCCTCGAAATATTTTTTCACGTCCTCCAGGAATCTTGCTACAGTGAGGGCAATGACTAAAGATGGGTTCTTGGATACACTGATCGCACGCTCGATGAGCCACGCAGAAATTGGGAATGTGAATACCGGTCTCTTGCATGCATTCGAAATCAAAAAAGATAAAATTTCCTTTTTTCTGGGTATCTTCTGGTAGGGGTTGGTATTTTTGAATGAAGCATTCGTGATCCAAATCCACGATTTGGCGACAAATGTGACATAGTTTCTTACCTCGACAAACGTGAAACTTGGCACTATTGGTACGTATGCCTTGTCCACAAGTAGGGCACAATCTCAGGAGTTGACAAGCGTTTCTCTGCTGTGAACCTTGCATCTTCAAATGTTGTTGGTAACAGGTAGGACTGACAAAAGTGCGCTGACACACAGGGCAATGCACTCTTTCTTTTCCTTTGTCCAGACAAGGTTTAGAGGCCAAACATCCCTCACATTTTGATCCACAATACTTGTGTTGTTCTCGATTGTTATAACCATAGTCACATTTTTCACAGTAGTAACCGTATCCCAGGAATCCAGTGATAAAAATATCACTACTCTTTTACGTTTTGTATAGCATATTTTCCTTACAAAATTTCATACTCATCTCACTGACATACTTATTCCTTTAGGAAATAAACCACTATTGTAAAATATCACAAGAATGAATTACAGACATAGCCTACTAAAATCATTATGTCAAAAACGTTTTGTGAAGTTCTCACAGAATAGTACATCCAAACATGTTTTGGTGTATTTCGCAATAAGACTGACATTTCAACGATGGTGCGATTATTTGTGTATAAGTTTTATTGTTTGGAAAGTGACTAGTGGACAGGTGTAAGTTTTAGAAAGAAAGAAAGAATAAACAAATGGTTAAAAAAACGTTAAACACCAATTTGGGGTCTGTTTTTTTTTATAACCATTACAATAAGTCAAACACATATTTTTTTTCTAAAGCAACAGCACGCACACAAATTGTACTGAAATGGGTAACAGTAGATTGGGCAATATTTTATCCTGAAATAACAAAAATATGAACAAACCTAAGCCCTGTGCTATATATATTTTCTTTTTGCAGCAATAGACTAAACAAAATATATACCGTTACAGCAATCAACAATCTTACATCTTCTATAAAAGATAAAATATATAAAAGAATAGAATTGAAGATAAACGATGACTAACACCCCAAAAAACAAACAACCGAATTTATCAAATGCAGTGACGTGTAGAAATGTCTTTCACTTGGAGAAGGCATTGAATGTAATCTGACATGCACAAGAAAAAAATTATAAAGAGAGAATTTTTAATTCAAAATTTAATTTTGTTCCATATTGTTTGTGTTTTTAGAGAACATACCCAAACACTAATAAAGAGTGGAACGGGGAAGATACACATAATTTTTGTTGTTGTTATTTCTGAAACAATGGTGTGATATTCCTACAGTTCTTAGCCAACTCTGTATGTTGGGACGAATCTGTGGTATATCCACAAATATGGAAGTGCAGATTCATGTCACATTGCAAGTGTGTGCGTATTTTGTATAATGGTAAACATCTGATAGTAATTTTTTCTTGATACTTATGAAGTGAAGTGTCTGTGCAAGTGTCAAATGCTATAGTCACATAACTTTTGTACGACTTGCACACATTTACACTTTAGAAAATGTGAAGTATCACAAGTTATTATCACAAACAGAACTGGAACATAGGGTCTTGACAGTTGTTGTTTATACACCTCTGCTCAGCTTCACAACTTAACTTACTCTGACTCATGCTTTGGTCTTATGAAAGATCATCGTTGTAGGTGCAGCAACAGTAGTAAGAGCAGGAGGAGACATCGTCGCTGTTGTCAAAAAAAGGGGTAGTTCTTTTAAAAATGGGTTTATTATTTTCTTAAAATATCAAATGAAGAAAGACGTGTGTTAAATCAGGGTTGGTAGATATCGCGGTCAACAGCAAAGTAGAAGTGACAAAGAGAATGAGACATCGTAGTCAAGTAGCGTTGTTTTCTAGATGGAGTACGTACGTGTTTTAACAGTACAGTATAGTCTCTGGAGCTCTTGATGACACCAACTGTCTAGTTTTTATCCTTTTCTTGCAACCTTTTTCTTTTCGTGGTAGGATTTGAATCGAAGGGTCGTCAAGATGCATGAGGTGTTTCAGACTTACTATTGTCGTTTGCATAAGTCATCCAGGGCTTCCAAACTGTTGGACTTTCACTTGCCCTTGTGAAATATACCAAGTCATTATCATAACTAGAGGTACATAGGGGTATATATAAAGAGAAATCGAACTTAGTTAAATCATTTCTGAATCAGTAATTGGGATGAAACGATCGCACGATTTCAGTGAGAGAGAAGAAGAAGGTAAGAGGCAGCGACGTGACGTATCGCCTCACACACGTAAAGAAGTGTTTGCTCAAATCGAAGACATGAGCGAACCTGAACCGATACCTTCCACGTCTGAGGCCAGACCGAGAGAGCATATTCCAAACCAAAGTCCACCAGTATCACCCGAAACGTATTACCACATTCGAGAGACGGAAAAACGCTCCTCTAGAAAATTTAGAACTACAGCCTACAGGTACACGGTGAAAATTAAAGATTTCAAGTCGGAAGTACCTTTGGAGAAAGTAGAAGGGTTCATCGCCGATTTTTGGGACTCTTTGTTAACCTCACTGAAACTACGATGTCAATGCAAAGAAGACGATCGCTTGACACTTTCCATTCATCACGACGGTTTGAAGTCTCCTGTTTGGATCGAGTTTAGCAGTCCATCAGAACTGACACCTTCTAAAGTCATCGACAAGATTCAACATGTGCAACAATCCAATGACAAGTTTCACATTGCCGACGGAAAAGCCACACTGTTCATGACCCACGTGTCTCTTCCCCAGGGGACAGGACGCAAAAAAGTATTATTGGTCGACAACCTTCGCAACACCAAACTAAGCCTCGTCCGAATTAACAATCCTCAAGACCAGATGTGTTTAGCCCGTGCTGTCGTCGTGGGACGAACGTATGCCAACAAGAACGACACGGTAGAATGGAAAAGAGCCTGGAAAACTATTCAACAATCGGACCGAGCCAAACAAAGAAGTGAAGCAGAACTCCTGTTACAGCAAGCGGGGATATCCAAAGACACCCTTAGCGGCATTCCAGAAATGCAAAAGTTGCAAGACGTCTTGGCTCCACGTTACACCTTGAAAGTACACCCTCAAGAAGTGCGTGGACCTCTTTTGTTTCGAGGCCCCGATTTCAAAGACGGAAAATACATTCACGTCTATCATCACGATGAGCATTTTGATACCATTACCAGTATCACTGGATTCCTGGGATACGGTTACTACTGTGAAAAATGTGACTATGGTTATAACAATCGAGAACAACACAAGTATTGTGGATCAAAATGTGAGGGATGTTTGGCCTCTAAACCTTGTCTGGACAAAGGAAAAGAAAGAGTGCATTGCCCTGTGTGTCAGCGCACTTTTGTCAGTCCTACCTGTTACCAACAACATTTGAAGATGCAAGGTTCACAGCAGAGAAACGCTTGTCAACTCCTGAGATTGTGCCCTACTTGTGGACAAGGCATACGTACCAATAGTGCCAAGTTTCACGTTTGTCGAGGTAAGAAACTATGTCACATTTGTCGCCAAATCGTGGATTTGGATCACGAATGCTTCATTCAAAAATACCAACCCCTACCAGAAGATACCCAGAAAAAAGGAAATTTTATCTTTTTTGATTTCGAATGCATGCAAGAGACCGGTATTCACATTCCCAATTTCTGCGTGGCTCATCGAGCGTGCGATCAGTGTATCCAAGAACCCATCTTTAGTCATTGCCCTCACTGTAGCAAGATTCCTGGAGGACGTGAAAAAATATTTCGAGGGTCAAACACCTTGGTCAATTTTGCCCAATGGATCTTAAACCCCATCGATGAGACGTGGAGTCCAGAAGACATCGAACGTTACAGAGATTGTCATCGCCATGCCACGGTCATGGCTCACAATTTCTCGGGATACGATGGGCAATTTCTGCTCAGATACTATACGGAACAAAGTACCGAACGTCCTAAAGTGACTTTGAACGGAGCCAAAATCATTTACATGCAAGTAGGACAAGTGCAGTTTAAAGATTCGATGAGTTACTTGGCCATGCCATTGAGTCGCATGCCTAAAACGTTTGGTATGCCAGAAATGGCTAAAGGTTATTTTCCACACTTTTTCAATACCGAAGCCAATCAACGTACCGTTCTGCTCCATTTGCCGGAGGCTCACTATTACGACCCTGACAACATGCGTACCGAACAACGAGAAGCTTTCTTCGCTTGGTACCAGACTCACGCCTCGGACCCTTTTGACTTTCAAGAAGAAATGTTAAAGTACTGTCGATCTGACGTGGACATTTTACGACGTTGCTGTGGAAAATTTCGAGAATTGTTCATGGAGTACGGAGGGATCGATCCTTTGAAAGAAGCTTGTACCATCGCCAAAGCATGTTCCTTAGTGTACCGAAAATGCTTCATGCCTGAAAATACTCTAGCTGTCATCAGTCCTCAAACGACGAACTTTGTCAAACGGCAATACTCGGTCAAAGCCCTACGCTGGCTCCATTACTTGTGTGACAAGGAAAACAAATGGATCCAACACGCTCGCAACGGAGGAGGCGAAAAGACCATCGGAACGTATTCGGTGGATGGTTGGGACTTAAAAAACCCTCAAATTGTGTACGAGTTTAACGGATGCTTATTTCACGGATGCCCTATGTGCTACCCTCAGCGTGACACCAAAAATCAATTTTTACAACGGACTATGGAAGACTTGTACCAGACCACGTGTCAGCGACGTTTGAAGTTAGAACAGCAAGGATACCAGGTAGTGGAAATGTGGGAACACGAGTACGATCTGCGTTTGAAAACCGATCCCGAGTTTAAACGCATCGTAGAAAGTTACAAGTTGGTGGACCCATTGAACCCTCGGAATAGTTTGTACGGAGGACGAACGAATGCTACTTGTTTGCTGTACCAAGCGGACGAGGAGAAGGGAGAAGAAATCAAATACTTGGACGTGTGTTCGCTGTATCCGTACGTCTGCAAATATTGTCACTTTCCCGTAGGACATCCAGAACTGATGACAGAACACATTGACTTGGACCACATTCGTCAGTACGAAGGATTAATCAAGTGCAAAGTCTTACCTCCCACAGACTTGTACCATCCCGTTTTACCTCACCATTGCCAAGGAAAACTGATGTTTCCTTTGTGTCGCACATGTGCCGAAACGTGCAACCAAGATCAACCTTGTCAACACAGCCTGGAAGAACGCGCCTTGACAGGAACGTGGGTGAGCGTGGAATTGTATAAAGCTCTGGACATGGGATACCGACTGTTAGAAGTGCACGAAATTTATCACTTTCCCAAAACACAACAATACCGCAAGGGCGACGAGACACAGAAAGGTATTTTTGCAGACTACGTGAATGCTTTTTTAAAACTAAAACAAGAAGCTAGTGGCTATCCGTCCTGGTGTCACACTCCCGAAGACCAAAAGAAATTCAAAGAAAAATATAGGGAGCAGGAAGGTATCACTTTAGACCAGGTCGAGAAAAACGAAGGAAGGCGATCTTTTGCCAAAGTCATGCTCAATTGTTTGTGGGGTAAAATGGCACAACGACCGTCTTTACCCAAGACGGAGTATTTGTCTGAACCTTCTCGCTACTTCCAGATGATTCACGACAAAACCAAAGTCATCAAACACGTGGACGTCATTCGTGAGGACTTGATCTTAGTCAATTACGAAGAAGAACTAAACTTTGTAGAAGCCGACAAATTTGGAAATGTCATCATTGCGGCTTACGTGACAGCCCATGCTCGCTTAAAATTGTACGAAGTGTTAGAACTGCTAGGAGATCGCGTCCTGTATTTTGACACAGACAGTTGCATCTACATTCACCGACCGAACCAGTGTAACCCTACCATCGAAGGAGACCGTTTAGGAGCCTGGACCGATGAACATCCCGACGACAAGATTCTAAGTTTTGCAAGTGGTGGTCCTAAAAATTACGGCTACGAATACCGAGACCTACAAGGAGATATGCACACCGAATGTAAAGTAAAAGGATTGACTCTCAATTATCGCACCAGTCAAGTGGTGAACTTTGACGTGCTTCAAGAAGCCTTACAGTCTGGACAGGATGAAACTTTTCAAGTGACTACCCACGAACCGCACAAGATTGTCCGTTTACCCACACACCAAATTGTTAGCCGACCTTTGGAAAAAGTCTATCAAATCGTGTACCAGAAGAGAGTGCGGCTTCCCAATCACTTCACTTTACCGTACGGTCACGTCGAGATTGGGCAGCATATAAAAAGGGACATCGTCCAAGACCAATAGTTCATTGTGACTAACACTGCCAAGCGAGAAAGATGAATCATTTCACACACCAAGTATCGAGCGTAAGACTCAAGCAGATTTACGAATGAAAAGGGTACGTAATTGGAAACATCTACGCTGGGACACAAGCGATAGCTGACCAGATTTTAGACCATGTGTGTGACGGATATAGAAAGCAACATGAACTTTCTCCTATTTGATTGTTTGTTACTTGTTTTGGTTTAGCTTTTTTCTTAAAAATGGATATTAATTGTTGTATGAAAAGTAAAATTCTTATATGAAATGCGTATGCGTTGTATGTAAAGTGAGGTCTTTTTGAAGGCATACAATTTAATTATAAAATTATTTTTTCTAGATCAAAGATTTGTTCTATGTTCAGATTTGAATGTTTTAAATGGATAGTGCTTAGACCAAAGCACAGGCCAGAGAGCCAATGTATATACTTGAATAAATGTTTTGAACCCATGTTTCTTTCTGTATGTCTATGTTTGTCCCTATCAGCCCTTTCTCCCTACAAGTCTATTTTACCCTATAAATAGTTTCGACCCTCTTTAAACACAATGAAGTCACCAATGTTCAATTCCCTTAGAACTTCAGGTGAGATTCTTATGTTAAATTCCCATTGACACCAATTCTGATATATCCATGTTTAACGTTACGGTCCCATTGACACTAAAGTGACCCAATCCTTGTCGCTATGTTCAATTCCCCATTCACTCCTAGTTACATTTTCCCATGTTAAATTCCCCTTGACGCTAGATTTGCCCAAGCCCTTTTTGACTGGATTTTCCCTTGACGCTAGATAGGCCCACTATGTTCAATTCCCCTTGACGCTAGATAGGCCACTATGTTCAATTTCCCTTGACGCTAGAAAGTCCCATATAGTTCCCATGTTAAATTTCCCTTGACGCTAGATAATCCCACATGTTAAATTCCCCTTGACGCTAGATGTTCCCAAGCCCTTTTTGACTGGATTTTCCCTTGACGCTAGAGTATCCCCATATACTACTTGTAGTCAATACTGTAATTTCAGCGCTTTAATGTAGAACTTAAACTCCCCGTATTTCTAAAATATTAGTAATTTCTTAACATATGTATTTCATCTAGGATCCTTTCATGACCTTGACATATTTAGGATCCTTTCATGACCTTGACATATTTAGGATCCTTTCATGACCTTGACATATTTAGGATCCTTTCATGACCTTGACATATTTACCTTTTGTCCTCTAGAAGGATGTGTTTGTATTTTCCCGCTTTACAAATATAACAGTTCTCGTTCACGTTTGGATACATCACCGTTATACAACATAGTTTGAATAATCATTGATGACTTTTCACAACAAAATGTTTGTGTGGTCATCTGTTTCCCCTTCAGATACACCGCTTTACTATCATATGCTGATAATAATTGTCATATGACGATTATCTCTTTATATCACAGCTATTTAATTTATATTATTGTACCTATGCTCTTAAATACCTGTATTTATCTTCAAATATCGGACTTTCTTAGACTCAAAACCTCAACCAGGTGAACTCCTGTTTGATACGCCTTTGAAGGGACACAATTCTTTTCGTATCCGAAATAGTTAAGCCACGAGTTGTTTCCCCTGAACAACGCTCTACAAACAACTTACAGTTATTATCTACAAGAATTTCAAGCGACAAAGTCGTTTTCAGCTTAGCATTGCCTAAAGATTACATATTATTTCAGAAAAAAGAATCCTCTCACTAGCATCCCCTTATCCACATATTCACCAAGGAATGCAGAAAATACCCGAATGTCACACCTGAAATCCAAGTTCACATCTCCACCACCGTGAAGAATCTCCGTGAATGCAAGTGATTTGGGATTTCTCGATGTGTTGCTGAATATTTTAATTTGATTTTGCGTCCTATCCTGACGCAATGTGTATAGTAGGCATAAAGTGGTCCGACCATGTCCTTGTTTTGAACAAATTTATCGCATGTGTTATAGCAAATAAACTGTCAGCAATGTCTCGTTTTATTATTTATTTATTTATTTATTTATTTATTTATTTATTTATTTATTTATTTATTTATTTATTATTTATTTATTTATTTATTATTTTATTATTTATTTATTTTTTATTATTTTATTTATTTATTTATTTATTTATTTATTATTTTATTATTCATTTATTTATTTATTATTTTATTATTTATTTCTTTATTTATTTATTTATTTATTTATTTTTATTTTATTATTTATTTATTTATTTTTTTATTTTATTATTTATTCATTTATTTATTATTTTATTGTACTAAGTTGTGAAATAGACATTGTTGATGATGAAGAGAGGCCAAGGTTTCCAGGGAAAGATAGTGATATTACATACATTGGTCATATTGAAATGTCAGTGGATTAATTAGGGAACACATATCAAGTAAATTCAGTGCAGAGAAGTAAATATCAGATTTCATTTGATCCCGGATAGAAAACAAGGTAACGACAATAGGGAAATAAAACACCTGATAATTGATTCCACAGATCGCAACGCTCCAAACTAAGTGGAGCGAATTCAAGGAAAAACACTATGTGCTGCTGGAGATGGAGGGAGGGGACAAACAGGGAAATAGAATGTCAGCTGAAGGCTGCACTGCAATAGCTTACATCCATTATTGTCGATCCAATTAAACAGTATAATAGATCTATGACAGTATTATAGAATCAGATTATGTTAAAGAAGAAAGAAAAGAAAACGAAATCCAACGCAATGTTCATCTCATCCTTATCACAGTATTATGGTAAGATAAACAAGAGTTGATCAGAGACGATGAGATAACAGTACAGATATTAATAGTAGTATCTCCGGTCTCAAAAAATGCTGCGATGAAAATTTACAACAATTTGCACGGAGTGATATTTCTACTATTAAAAACATTAGACGTATACTTGATAGGTTAACCATTGAACGACCTAAACTGGATTCTACAGAACTAACTAGGAAATTGTCAAGAAAAAACTCATAAATGAACCAAAAAATGACGAATGAGGGGTACACATTGAGGAAAATATTGAAGGAGTCAATTAAAGTTTCAGTACAGAGATAGTTTCAGCAGGTACCATCATCTCCAAGAGAATTTATAAACGTATAGACCAAGATAGAAAAGCGCTGTAGGTTCTACAAAGTAGTACTTTCATCAAGCACTGAATGAAATTCCTTGAGATAATACTGAAAAGGGGAGTTCGTAATTGCGAATATGCTGGCAAAATATCAGTTTACTTATTCAAACGATAAAACAGGTTTAGGACAGACAACACGTGGTGAGTACGTCATTGAAAACGGGAATTAGACACCCATGAAACTATGCTCTCGACATGTTCCAGTGGCCTTTCCTACAGAAAAACAAAAAATTCTCAATAAAATTGAAAAAGCAAAAGATTATCCGAAATCAATATCTGCATGGCGTTCTTCACTGCGCTAGAAAGAAGAAATGGAAACTTAGGCATATTGTACAGGTGACTTTATCTATTTGTCTGAGAACAGACTTCTTGATGAATAGCTTTATACTAAGTGGTTACAAAGGGCATGAAGAACAACGGAGAAAACACGACAAGCATTCTACTGGATTAAGAGGAAAAGAGACAATAATAACTGGGTAATGGAATGTGATATGTGCGCTACGATATAAGACCCAAATAACACACCGCGTGCACCATTGGAGATATTTGAGTTGGGGACGCCATTTGACTGTTTAGCTGTGGACATATTAGAAGCCAAAGAGGAAGCCATCACGTTGTGGAAGTAACAGATGATACTTGAAGTGTTCCCCATACCAGATCAAGCTATTGACACGTGTGCTCAGACAATACTGAAAGAAGCAATTGCAAAATACAGGTGCCCTGTATCCATATATTCAGATCAAGGTAGAACCGTTGAGGGTGATATTTGTCGGAAATGTTCAGATAGCAAAATACAGGTGCCCTGTATCCATATATTCAGATCAAGGCAGAACCGTGGAGGGTGATATTTGTCGGAAATGTTCAGATAGCAAAATACAGGTGCCCTGTATCCATATATTTAGATCCAGGTAGAACCGTGGAGATGACTGGAAATCAAGTAAAACTGAAACACGACTGCAAACCTAAATTGCAATCGGCTAGCGAAGCGGTTAAGCAAGTATTAATTGAAAGGTGAAGAAACTTGATGGGATTTAAACTTTAGGTGCATTGGTGCGGCTTACCGTGCAACTCCAAGTGAGTCAAGTGACATATTAAACACATTATTTTAAACACATAATCGATAAGTTTGTCTTATAACTGATCTGATGTTTCGTGAAGAAAAGAAATCCTAACTACAATAGTGATGAATGGTTAGGTGAAGTACAGAGTGCGTGATCATATCCACTATGTATGCCCTGTGAAAAGACAATAAACATGTAAAGCAGTCAAACTGCAAAAGGAAAGCAATAAGTTAAGGCTACACAAATAACAGCATACATAACGAGACTTTGTATGATATCTCCTTGAGGAGACCAAGTCATGAACCAGTCCAAAGTTACAACTGACATATATCGGTCGTTTTTTCTTAGTGATAAATTTAAGTCATTTGAATTATATCCAGCAGAAGAATCAATGTCAAAAAAAAAAAAAGAAACCTGTCAACCACAACAATATTAAACGTTACCTAAGTGATAATTCTTTAAAATAGGGAAACAAAATAAGTAAACAATAAGAGAAAGCATCTCGTAATGCCTTTTTGGAGAAAACAAAATTATTTCACAAAGCTAAAGCAAAATTTATCATTTTTTTTTTTTCATTTGCTGTAACTTGAAGTAAACATTAGCATGTGACACTCCTCCTCTTCAGCCATTTTCTTAATATAATAAACTTAGTTACTTTTCGTTTTGTTCCTGATTGGATCGAACCCAAATTTCATATTTCCGAAATAGCCAATCATATGCATCTGAGTCTAAAATGGGATAGCGAGAAATGCATAATTATATCTAATTACATGAAACGCATACCTATAATCATCAACTGGTGCCCTTTCTTTGGCGACACTATGATCATTGAAGATCATGTTAGATGATGTCCCACCCAGTCACATTATCCTGACACCAGGTCGATCATTCCTAACACTAACCTCTTAATGATGAGTGCCTAGCGGGGCAGCTGTTAGTACCGTTTTGTCGAAGTCTTTCGAATGACTCGGCCCTGGTTCGGACCCGCGACCTCCCGCATCTGAGGAGAACGTTCTAACTACTAGGCCACCGGTGCGGCCAGATCATCGTTATGAAAAAAATTGAATCATCATGGAAGGATAAAAGAAGAGTGGCCAGATAATTGATGAGAAGTACCATGCAATAAATAAACGTATGCATATCTATATTATGTGTATTATAGTTTTTATAATAGTTTGTAGGTGTTATTTAGTTACTAACAATTTAAATACTAATTTTCTATATGATTTTAGTTTTGAACTGTAACATTGTTGTTATTTTTGCAAAACTATTGTGTAATATAATTCATAGTTTCATTACTGAGATGTGCTCTTATCAACGTAAGCTTCTTGAGACTTGATGCCGTGCCTACCCAGTTCTTGATTGGCTCTTTATATGCACCTGACCTTGTTTACAAACTGAGATTTTTCTAGACTGAAAATACGACTATAATTTGTATTACGTCTAAGTTATCTACATAAACGATTTATGAGAGAATAAGATATTATTCCTAGTTGTAACATCAGTTGGAGGACATTTACTTATGTTTAATGTATAATATTAATTTCTTAATTCAGTCATTCATTGGAATTAAACAGTGCTTTGACTATTCCAACTTAATAGCTTTTGTGGAATTACTGTGAATTCATTAAAAGACATTGTGGAGTTAGATCAGAGTGACTTATCAGCACAGTAGTGAGTTACATTCAATCTACCATTGGAACTCATTTGGATTAATCAATAAGTTTGGACTTGATGAAAAATTTAAATCTATTTAGGTTTTAAACTCACCATGATGTATGCTATTTTTAAATTTTCTCTTTATACTTAGCAAAACCAATTATTATTATTATTCCAAAATACGCGTTAGGTATGGATCGTTTCTTCTTCTCCGTTTAGAAACCACTGAACCGTATCAGTAGCAACCTCTTTTTTCCACTGAAATGAAGGAATATCTTAAATATTACTGGGATACAATCGCTTAATATCGGGATGAAAGAAAATGCTCCTCTATCGAGTGTACCCTTCCACCACCAGGTATACCGCTTCCATCCCAGCTTATGCGTCAATACATAGCAGAAAGAAAGTGATGGAAGACATTACCAAAGCTTAAGTCTTGGAAGATCTTACAGACGAAGACGTACCGGTAATGTCATAACGCTTCGCCCTGGAAGATTACAAAAAAGACAATACAAACCCAGAATCACTTACTTTACCAGACGACTCGGAATGTAACTAACAACAAGGTTGTGGAACAAATTAACACAGTTTTGCAGATACCAGCAGAGCTTTCCCAAATCATCACGAAGCCTATGTAAGAAATTAGGGCTAGAATAACCATGATCAAACAAATACAGAAAAAGTCATGGCTCACGTCGCCACAAATCGCACGTTTAACATTACCCAAGACGTTTGATAGAATGGTGGTGATTGCGGATATACAAATTTTGCTACAGATGAGATGTAATAGTTAAAACCGCCTTTTATAGAAAATAATGGGCTACTGTTCATAGCTCACTGAGCATGCGCAGGATTGGTCCCGTATTGTACACCCGTACGGAGGGTACTATGAAATACGAAACTGAGGTTCAGCAATACATTTTGGATAAAGGTTTATCAAATATTTGTCCATGATAATAGTGCACCGAATATGTTTGCTTAGATGTAAATAATTGTCCTTTTTGTGTAGATTTATAGTTGCAACACGAAATAGGGTTTTCCACAAATTTCCTTACTTTTCAAATATCCTACACTTTTTTAACGGTCTTCTAAGCTTCAAGGAATTTGCCATTTAAATTACAACTATTCGATATTTAAGGCCCTGGATTGTTCGAATCGGAAGCCAGTCAGCCTGTGGGCAAGAGCAGACATTATAGAGTATTTAAAATATGACTTCCTTGGCTATGTATAGAAAAATGTAACAGGTTTACGAGTCAATACAGTAATACGTTATAAACTACTTTAATTGTTGATTTCAATTATTTTTTATATTTTAGTCAGTGTTTATTCTGTACCTCACTGATACCATTCACTATTTAAAAAATTGTAATACACAAATATCTTATACTATAATATCAGTATTCAAAAGTAGAACTGCATCAAATAGGGGCTCCAAGTGGCCGAGTGGCCACTCCGTTAAGGATCACTGCCATTTTGTGTTCGAGTCTCAGATTCGGCCAATGTGAGTATGTGAAAAAGCGTACCAGTAGCTGCTCGTGGGTCGGTGGTTCTTTCCATATCTTTTTCCGGGTTCATACTCGACCATTAATACCAACCTCCATATATAGCCATATATAGCCTATATTGTGCTGAAAATGGCGTTAAACACTGGTAAACAAATACACAAATAGGGTGCAGTAAGTACATGTGGTTGTTGTACTTGTGAAGGAGAAAGTATAATATGGGCAAACCGTTACATCTGTATATTTTAACAAATGATGATGCTTGGCAATAAACAAATTTACTGTTCCGCAATATGTACTTCTGGAACGTTTAGCTATGTGATTAAGAAAGAGGCAGCTGGAACTTGAAAATATCGAGGTTTTTTTACGGGTTGTTTTCCTGCAAATTCGATAAGAATGTTGGAGTTTGCTTTTTTATATTGTAATTATTAGGATTAGGATTAGGATTATTATTATATCTGGTTATATTAATAAGCATAATGTGTTGATAACGCTTAAAGTAACAACGTGTGTGTGTGTGTGTGTGGGGGGGGGGGGGGGTGGGTGTGGGTGGGTGTGGGTATGTGTGGGTGTGTGTGTGTGAGAGAGAGAGAGAGAGAGAGAGAGAGAAGAAACAAGCTTTCAATTGACGTACTTTTTCCAAATCTGCATTTGCATAGAGTAATAACGGTGACAGTTGTTGTATTGGTAGCAAAAAACAAATAATAAAGGTTGCCTTAGTAATAGTGGCTGTGGTGTTGTTACCTTCACGGAAGG